>CM077457.1:6484241-6658930 GCA_039654765.1 Mylopharyngodon piceus | reverse complement strand
GACAACTGGAGGCCAAACAGAACCAGCGGAGGAGGAAGGACTTGGGAACAGGAGGAACTTGGAGTCCATTAATCTAGGGTGGGGAATACAGATCTCCATGGCTGGAGGATGGGTAGGACACCACTCTTCATCATCCAGCTCCACTAAAAATCCCACTGGGAAGGACATTGGAACCGGCTCATACACCTTGTCAGACTTAGCAGTGGGCATTGACTCAAGGACGGACATGTCTTCAGGCTGTGGCTCAGTGTCTGCGGTGGGCTCAGGCTCTTGATCCATGGTGGGTTCAGCAAAGGGCTGGGTGGACTGCAGATGCTGGTGGATTTAGATCGGGTCGTCGCCCGGCTCCAAGCAAATGAGAACAGATAAAGACTGACTCAAACTGAGGGTTATAAATAAATACACAATAACACAAGAGCTAAACAAGAAGCAGGTGGATCAAATCAATTAAACAGTAAGTCTCTATGAGAACATTATAGAAACCATGACAACTAATGAACAGGAACAAAGTAAACAAACTAACACAGGTAAAACAGAAACCTCATGTAACAATAACAAGAATCCTAGATATCCATGACCAGAACTGTATATTCTGTTTCCAAGGCTGTTCACATTCAGTAATTTCAGAAGGAACTCAGATGGAGCCTCTAATAATTTACATTCATGCAGAACTCAGGAGAGTTTTCATTAGCGCTGAACTCACTAAACATACGCTGAATTAGATGCAGTTTCTGTAGCAAGAGAGAGACATACTGAATACTGAAGCCTGACTCTCATGGTATTCCCATGGCACACATGCACTTTGTGTGTGTGGATCTATATCTTCTTCTGTGAAAGCCTGAAGGGTCCTCTAGTGTTTCATCTCTGTGCCCCTTGACCCCTTGACTTTTCGGCTGTGTGGCATGATGCTGTCAGGCCGCTTCTGATCAGATACCCATGAGCCCCTTGGCCAGAACACATTCCACCACTCTACTGCCGTAATGCAGGAGGAATATTTTTATATGTGATATAGTGAGTGTTTAAAACCTGCTTAAATGTGGTAAAATCACTCTAACAGAAGATACAGATATATATACACCGATCAGGCATAACATTATGACCACTGACAGGTGAAGTGAATAACACTGATTATCTCTTCATCACGGCACCTGTTAGTGGGTGGGATATATTAGGCAGCAAGTGAACATTTTGTCCTCAAAGTTGATGTGTTAGAAGCAGGAAAAATGGGCAAGCATAAGGATTTGAGCGAGTTTGACAAGGGCCAAATTGTGATGGCTAGACGACTGGGTCAGAGCATCTCCAAAACTGCAGCTCTTGTGGGGTGTTCCCGGTCTGCAGTGGTCAGTATCTGTCAAAAGAGGTCCAAGGAAGGAACAGTGGTGAACCGGCGACAGGGTCATGGGCGGCCAAGGCTGGTGTCTGTGGCCTCTTTCAGCAGGATAATGCACCCTGCCACAAAGCAAAAATGGTTCAGGAATGGTTTGAGGAGCACAACAACGAGTTTGAGGTGTTTTCTTGGCCAAATTCCCCAGATCTCAATTCAATCGAGCATCTGTGGGATGTGCTGAACAAACAAGTCTGATCCATGGAGGCTCCACCTCGCAATTTACAGGACTTAAAGCATCTGCTGTGTATGTGTGTATTGTGACTGTCAGTGATTCGTTATTATTGTTTTGTTTATTTTTTTAAAAGTGTTTATTAAATTATTTATGTTTTCTATTTAAAATTATTTTATTTACATTTTTTAATTAATTAATTTTTATTTTATTTTAGAGTACAATCGGTCATAAGGGCTATTTTTTAGTGTTTTTATGGTGCTTTTTTTGCTGACACATTGATTTGATGCAGCTTAATAAAGCAATAAGCCTCATGAAGCCGTGGTTTACAGTTTTTATAACAGCTAAGGGGTGTTGTTAGGCATGACGTGGAAAGGAGTGCCTAAAACCCCCTTAGCTGTTATAAATTCACTGTAAACCACGGCTTCATGGGGCTTATTGCTTTTATAAAACGGTTACCACACAATACAAATATTAAAGCCAAAAAATATGTATCAATGCAACTTTCATGAAGTAAAATCATTAAAAGGCTTTCTTCCGCTGGAAAAAATAGTCCCTGACCGCGAACAGCAACAGAAGTTACATTTATTACGCCATTAGATGGCGGCAAAGACTGTCTTTATGAGCAAGTCACTCAGTCGTAAAGACGTTTATATTGAAACTTGTTGTGAACACGGAACAAGACGCAAATGCTTTGACTAGCGCTGTCAGTGTCAGGGCACGGGAAAACCCATTAAATGTTAAAAAGACAAGATCTCAGCAGACATTCAGATGGATTTTTTATTATAAACACACAGGACTGACCTGAAGGAAAATGCTAAATCTGAATGCAGGTAATACACTCCGTCACTCAATATCTCTCTTATAACACTCTTCTACATAATGCAGTAAGCTTCAATGAACAAAATAAACTGAGAACAAACATATGTTTACGTTGCTAAGACAGACGCAGCAACACATTCAGTGGCGCAGCGATACTTACGTAATGCGGTCAGCTGTATGTTTTCGGGAATTTTACAACGGCTTCAAACACGGCTCAACCAATAAGAATCAAGGGCCGGAACTATCCGTTTTATAATGATGCATTAAACACACACACATAAACTTACACAAACATAACACATGCATCTATTCCACATGATTGCTTAATTATATCCCACATAATTAATATTCAAATTTTGATTTGATTAACGAGCTGAGGTCTCCATGTCTCTAGTCCTGAGGCTTTAATTATCAGTGTCAGTCAAGCATCACAATGATAATGATGTGCTGAAATCTCTAACACTCAGCAGCGTTTAAGCTCTCCTGCATTTTGCAGGTTTCAGAAGGCAGTATTTCATGATGAATGCATTTTCAGGAGTTTTTAGATGTAGATGGATGATGGATATTTTACCTCTATCTACAACAAGGTCAGCATGACTTGAACACAAAGAATGGCTTTCTTGCTTCATTTTTCTATAACTCTGGTGCTCGTTCTCTCTAAAGAAAGTCGTTTGAATGATGAATGAATGATCGGCATGCAGTGGTCAAACAGACACACAAAAAATTAATCACACAAGGACACCTAAGAACACACTAAGAACATGCAACATACACAGTGAATGGAGCTGCTGAGCCGCTTTTGCATTCACAGTGTGACTAAAGGCTCTATCATCTCACTGTATAAGAGAAGATTGAACTGAGTTCATATATAGGCCATTCTACAGAATTGCTTTAAAGTCAGAATTGGAAACGTCTTGAAAAAAAAATGTCTTTTTTCACAAATTTTGTATGTATGCAAATTGTATAATATCCGAAGTACACATTTCTAGTAATTGTGCAGTTAATTCTCATATTGTATTTTCATAAAGTTTTGGAATATTTTTCCTCTCCCCAAATGTGTCACTACCGAAACACAATGATAAATAATTTAATAAGAAGGCTTACATTGACCTATTAAGATTTTGTTTACATCTATCTTGTAAATATATTTTTTGCTATTTTTTAAAAAAAAAAGTTTTCACAGGTAAATCAATAACAATTACAATTTTAACAATATTTCAAGTGTAATTTATGAGATTTGTTGTATTTTGAATCCGATCTTTCTTTGTAAAAGGCATAAAGTTTATCATACTGATTTCAAAGTTAAGGATTCATTAGTCTGAATATACATTGAACCAAACACTATCATAACATCTTAGATGATCATTCAATATACTTTATTTTTGACAAAACATCCTGTGTTTCGTTCGTGACTGCACATTTTCGGTAGTGACAGTAATGTGTTGGTAGTGACCACATCACTGTGGGAATTTTAACTTACTAAAACACTACTAAAACATATTAAAATACTAATGATTTACATAACTGTTCTAAAATTGTGTTTATTTCCCCCAAATAAATGATTATTTGTTCCCTTTTGTCACTACCAAAACAATGATGACATGTTTCGGTAGTGACAATTTTAGATACTTTTAGGCCTAGCTCAAAGAAGCTAACCAGCACATGGTTAGCTAACACAGTTCTGACCAGTTGTACACAGAAAAAAACAAAATTTTATCAAATAACACTCAAAAAAAACAATGATGTCACAACTGAAACTTCACCACGTTTCGGTCATGACTGTTTTGGTATTGACAATTTTAGATACTTTTGCGCCTAGCTCAAAGATGCTAATCAGCACATGGTTAGCTAGCACAGTTCTGAACAGTTGTACACAGAAAAAAACTACATTTTATGAATAACACCCAAAAAAGTTTGCTTAATTGCAGAAAAAAGGTGTTTGGTAGTGATGTTTCTTAAAGTTACACACAGATTTTCAGACTTTTGAACACATTTAACTCAAAATGATGGTACCTATCTACTATGAAAGAGAGGCTGTGAGAGGGAGGGACACAGGAATATTTCCTGATCAAACATGTAGAAGTGTGGTTAAAATCAGTCTCAGACAATGGACTAAAACATACACTGTTTCGGTAATGACATGAAAATAAAATATATTTTATATCTTCACTTTTTAAAAAAAAAAAAAATCGTTTAAGGTGTTTCTACTGACACAATTTACACATCACAACAACAGAGGTGTGTAAACACACACACACATACACACACACACACACACCTCTGTATCTCACCATATGTTCACAGTTCAGCAGCTTTACCAGCATGAGAAATGAAACACACACACATCTCTCTCTCTCTCTCTCTCTCTAGCAGTAAAAATAGAAGCCTATTTGTAGAATCGGAGACATGTTCTTTTTTTGTTCTTTGGTTTTGGACGGAAAACCATTACTTCAGTTTAAACTTTAAAACTTTACTCAAGACTCCAGACAGTTCATATCTGTAGCAAAGCCCACCAATATATCACATTTAACCTCCAAAATAGCCATGGTTATATGTTAATGAGCTCATGCTTGTGATGTCATCATTATAAATGTTTATGAATGAGCTTAATTTTTGCAGCTTAGTTCCCTTAGAAGGCAGCTGTCTATGTAGGCATCTCGCTAGCGTTCAGAACGGAGCCGTTATCATCATGTTTCTTGTATAAAGGTGAATGTCTCTCCAGGTTATTTCATTTCAGGCCTTGTAGTTTCAGTCAGAGACTCGAGTGCTAATTAAGTGTGTGAAGGTGCTGAGTGAATTTTAATCACTGACTGATATGAACGAGCGCAGCGGGTGTTCGTGGCTCTCTGGATGGGTGTCAGCATGTGTGTTTTCTGCGTCTCCTGTGACAGAGCGCTGTTGTTCGTCAGGTTTCTTCCCGCTGGCACGAGGCTGAAAGGTGGCATTGATCCGTGTGTGCTCTGACCCGCAGGAGCTCATTACAGCCCTTTGCCCCGGAGGATTCTGGGTTACGGATGAATTACAGCTCGGGTGCAAGAGCCTCCTGCTGCTGCAAGATTTCAGTCCAGAGGAAGTGGCAGAGATTGTTTACTAATGCAAGAAGTCAGGCGTTATAGTGATTTTACCACAGTTATATGAAGCAGAGTGTTTAAAACCCACTTAAATGTGGTAAAATCACTCTAAAATCTGATTTTTAGTATTTTATTGCTTTTAATGGATTAATAAATGTATTATTGTCAATCCCATTGTACAATATGATAAATATTTTACTTTAAGTTTTTATATTTATTTATTTTTTGTTTTAATTATTAAATTTACATTATTATTTTTTAATTTTTTAAATTATTTTATACTAATGCAATAAGCTAGTCATTATAGTGATTTTACCACAGTTTTAAGTGTTAAAACACCCTTGAATGTGGTAAAATCACTCTTATTGTCTTTATAAAACTTTTATATTGCTTTTTATAGATGATTAAATGTATTATTATTGCCAATGACAACTTACAATAATATTTATTTTAGTATTTATAGGATTTTTTTTTTTTTTAAGAAGACTTTGAGGATCTTATTTTTATAGATGATTAAAGGTATCATTATTGCAAATGACAACTTACAATATTATTTATTTTATTTTTTATAGGATTTTTTTTAGAAGACTTTGAGGATCTTATTTTTATTGATGATTAAATGTATTATTATTGCCAATGACAACTTACAATAATATTTATTTTATTTTTATAGGATTTTTTTTTCTTTTTTTTCTAGAATTTGAGGATCTTATTGTCTTTATAAAACAGTCTTTATTGGTTTTTTAAATTATTAAATGTAGTATTATTTTTAGGGATGCACAATATATCTGCCACCATATCGGTATCAGCCGATATATGTTATTAACAGCCGATACAATTTGGCTGATATATTAAAGCTGATAAAGTTCAACATGTGCAGTGCTGTCATATAGTCTACATAAAATTATAATGAGAACATTATAATTGTGTGCTTGGGACATGGCTTTTAATGGTGAGACTTTTGTTTTTGTAATCAGGCTCTCAAAAATTATATAAAATTTGGATTTAGATTTATCGGCCAATATATCGGTTATCGGTAAATATAAAGAATTAACGGTTATCGGTATCAGCCAAAATTTTCATATTGGTGCATCCCTAATTATTTTTGGCAATAACAATATGCATTATAATATTATTAAATGCTTGTATTTATTTTATTATTTAATTAATGAATTTATTTTATTTTTAAATTATTTTATTATTTTATTTACATTTTAGAATAAAATATATTCTAAAATGTAAATAAAATAATAAAATAATTTAAAAATAAAATAAATTCATTAATTAAATAATAAAATAAATACAAGCATTTAATAATTTTATTCATTCTTTTTTTTTTTTTTTTCATTTTTATACATTTTTTAATTATTTTTTACAAATGCGATGCCTTTTTTCATAGTTGACAAGAATAACATTAGAATCAAAGATGTTTTTCAATTAACAAATGAGTTTAATTCTATTAATGTAGGTTTTAAATTAAATTAAATTGCTTTATTTTCACTGATTGGATGAATTACAGAGTATGTAATTCATACATATTTCGCTAGTATGAATAAATCAACTCAAACTGATATGAAATGCCTCACATATTCCTTTAACCCGGTAGATGAGCGGCAACCAAACCTGATCATGAATCATTTGTGCTCCGGTGAAACTAAAGAACCACAACCTGTTTGAGGCACTGAACCCTTTTGTGACAGTTAGTGTCTTTCTTTCTGAGGGTTTGTTGTCTCTCTGTCTCGCTGTCACCCGTCAGCCTGTCCCGCGTGTAAACCGCTCCCCGGGAAACAAGTCTGTCTAGCTGAACCGGATGGTGTGTGCGGCGATCTCAGGAGAAACCCAGAGCGAATACCTCAATATAACATATAATATAGAGTAATACCTCACACCGAATAAAGACAAACCTGCATCTGTTTGTGTGTCTTTTGTGAGTTTTTAGCTGGCGCTGCCGTCTGTTAGCGGTGTGATCCTGCCTACACACACACACACACACACACACACACACACACAGTTCAGTCATTCACTGCAGCCATTAATATGTGTCTGTTCACCAATATTTCATAATGTTTTCATTAAAATAGCGAACACAAGTTAAACTTTTGGCACCACATTTGTTATTTACAGCCATGAGAAGGTGAAATGTTGCTACGGTTTTATCGTATTGTGTTGTATTGTATTGTATTTATTTATTTTTGTATTTAATATTTGCTATTTTTATTTAATTTAATTTAATATAAATTAATTTAATTTTTTATTATTTTATTTTATTTTATTTATTTTATTTTACACTGTGAGTTTAGGAGTGATTCCTGCATTCAAGCACAGAATGATCATTGATTTTTTATTTATTTTTTTTTTTTTTTATTTTATTTTACACTGTGAGTTCAGGAGTGATTTCTGGATTCAAGCACAGAATGATCAGTGATTTTTTTATTTTATTTTATTTTATTTTATTTTACACTGTGAGTTCAGGAGTGATTTCTGGATTCAAGCACAGAATGATCAGTGATTTTTTATTTTTTTATTTTATTTTATTTTATTTTATTTTACACTGTGAGTTCAGGAGTGATTTCTGGATTCAAGCACAGAATGATCAGTGATTTTTTTATTTTATTTTATTTTATTTTATTTTATTTTATTTTATTTTACACTGTGAGTTCAGGAGTGATTCCTGCATTTAAGCACAGAACGATCAGTGATTTTATTTTACTTTATTTTATTTTATTTTATTTTATTTTACACTGTGAGTTCAGGAGTGATTTCTGGATTCAAGCACAGAATGATCAGTGATTTTTATTTTATTTTATTTTACACTGTGAGTTCAGGAGTGATTCCTGCATTCAAGCACAGAACGATCAGTGATTTTTTATTATTTTTTTATTTTATTTTACACTGTGAGTTCAGGAGTGATTTCTGGATTCAAGCACAGAATGATCAGTGATTTTTTATTTTATTTTATTTTATTTTATTTTATTTTACACTGTGAGTTCAGGAGTGATTTCTGGATTCAAGCACAGAATGATCAGTGATTTTTTTATTTTATTTTATTTTATTTTATTTTACACTGTGAGTTCAGGAGTGATTTCTGGATTCAAGCACAGAATGATCAGTGATTTTTTATTTTATTTTATTTTATTTTATTTTATTTTATTTTACACTGTGAGTTCAGGAGTGATTTCTGGATTCAAGCACAGAATGATCAGTGATTTTTTATTTTATTTAATTTTATTTTACACTGTGAGTTCAGGTGTGATTCCTGGATTCAAGCACAGAACGATCAATGATTATTTATTTATTTATTTTATTTTATTCTGCATGTAAATGTGTTTGTCAGACCCTTCACATCTCTCTCTCTCTCTCTCTCTCTCTCAGGTGTGTTGTTCTCTGAGGTCCGCCGCCCGTGTGGCGTGATGGTATTGGTTAATCCTCAGAGTGGGCGGGGCCAAGCGATGGCTCTCTATAACAGCCAAGTTCAGCGGATGCTCACTGAGGCTGATATACCTCACACGCTCGTCATCACAGGTGTGTCTCACACACACACACACACACAAACACATGAGTGTGAGAGGATTTCTCAGAAGCTCTGAAGAGATTGAGGATTCATTCTTTTAGATGAATGGCATTAGATGATCTGCTATTGTGGGAGCAAGCAGGGTGTTTCAGCTCATCCTCATGTTGTTCCAAACAGCATGACTTGCTTTTTTTCCCTGAGAAACCAAAAATAATTAAAAAAAAAAAAAAAATTGGGTGTCCATACAATTAAAGTCAATGGGGTCCAACGTTGTTTGGTTCCCAACATTCTTCAAAATATCTTTTTTTTTTATCATGTAAAAAAAGTCAGTGATTTGAGTAAATGGTTAGGGAATGATCATTTTTGGGTGAACTATCTCTAACTTCTGGTTCTGTCGATGTCGGTATCAAACCTCATTAAACCAGATTTCAGCATAATTGTCCTGAATCTGTGGCTCCACCATGACAATAGTTGATCTGTTTTGGGGCTGAAGTTGTTTTGTATGTTTTCTTCATCATTAGAGTGTGTCACTATATAGAGTTTGGAGCTTCATACATAAAACATGCTATTAGTCACATATGAGTGAAAAACACTCGACAGCAGCAGGACTGACGAGAGATTCACTGTCACACTGTGAACTCAGAATAACCTCCGACAGAGAGAGAGAGAGAGAAAGACAGCTGTCTGAGTGATGCTGTGACTGATTGTGTGTGTGTGTGTGTTGATACTGATGGATCTATTTATACATCCATCAGTCAAATTTTCAGTGTGTGTGTTGTGCATGATTCACTCTCACTGTGCACTTTGTGTTCCAGCTTATATAGTGATAATAAATGCCATGAAAATAATATTGAACTTTTTAATTTTCTCTCTCTCTCTTTGATTTTATGGTGAAATCACAGCAGGTTATTTCTTCATGAGATTCATCCATCTGTCAGTGTCTATATTCATCACCATCACTGGTGCTTTAGACTGTAAACACGATTTCAGGAACAAGCCATTAGTCACTGATAAACCCATGCTTGTGTAACACTAATCAGCACTACATTCAGAAGGGACCTGCTAAAATGTTCAGATACAAGTGAAATCTTTTTCTTAAAAATAAAGGTTCTTTATTGATCATTGGTTCCATGAAGAACCTTTAACCTCCATAGAATCTTTCCATTCCACAAAAGATTCTAAGTTGGAAAAAAAATACTTTAGATTAAGTTCTTCACACCAAGAATGACATCACTGCGAAAACCCCCTTCTGGAACCTTTATTTTTAAGAGGGAATGAAGCATATATTTGCTGTTTGAACGTGAATGTGTGTGATCAGTAATGTGAGTCACTATGATGTGAAGTGTCTCCCTCAATTATCACATCACACCACACCCACACTGAGCCAATGAGTGTGTGTGTGTGTGTGTGTGTGTGTGTGTGTGTGAAGTGCAGTCTCAGCTTTAGGCATTTCTGCTGAATCAGTCACTATGAATCTTCACTTCTGCCTGACACACACACACACACACTCCATCAATGCTGTTACTCACACACACACACTTACAGGATTAAAACTTCAGACTTACTTGCGCTGTGATATTTTTATAGGAGTTTCATGCAATTTTCTTAAGCTCATAATTCAACTGCTGTATCTGACTGTATCATTTACATTTTTTCATTTAGTAGTAGATGCTTTAATCCAAAACAACTGACAAATGAGGACATCACAAGCAATTTGTCATAAGAGCCAATGATATTCATAACAAAACATAAAAAAAAAAAAATTATATTTATTGAAATATTATTAAATATTACACTGTTTAATTTTCTCATACTAGTTGGCACAAGTGCAGAATGTGTTTTGTTTTGTTTTTTTAACTAACTAATTGCGCTTTACTACTTGGGGATAATTGGTTGCATCTTTTATTTTGATAGTTTCTTAGTTTCCTATTTTTTATTCGGATCCATTTTCTTTATACCTAGTCACATGTTAAAATGTTATCTAAACTGTGTTTTTAAAATATATCAAAAAATGTTGTAATACTTGAAAATACATAAAGTGAGGGGAAAAAAAATAGCTGTTTTCTATGTGAATATATGTTAAAATGTAATTTATTCCTGTGATCAAAGCTGAATTTTCAGCATCATTACTCCAGTCTTCAGTGTCACATGATCCTTCAGAAATCATTCTGATATGATGATTTGATGCTCAAGAAACATTTCTGATTATTATCAATGTTGAAAACAGTATATACATATAGCGCTGAATAATAATAGTGTTTACATGAAAGAATACCATGGTATTACCGTTAAGACCAAACCCGATCTCACAGCAATTCGTACGTACACTGTAAAAAATTATTTTCATGATTTATCATAACATGTTTTCTTTTGTCAATTCAACTTGGATAATTAATGTGGTTCAGATAACATAATATTTTGAGTTTCTGTTGATTAAAACCAATCACCAGGTAAATTACTTTTTTAAGTTAAACCAACAATTCTTTTTTACACTGTATTGTATGAGGTGACCTCACTCATACGAATTCATACGTTTTTTACTAAATCATACGTATTTTACGAGTTGCCCAATTCGTATGAATGACCTAGCCCTAACCCCGCCCCTAAACCTACCTGTCACTGGGGTTTAGACAAATCATATGAATTCATACGAATTCCTACGAAGTAACCACATCGTAAAATACGTACGAATTGGTCGTGAGATAGCGTTGTTGAGACAGGGTTATTATAGTCAACTAAAACCATTTTTAAAATATATTTTTGTTACTTAAAATAGGCCTAAATGTTAACTGAAAACTGATTTTTTTTTTTTATTATAAAAGCTATATAGACAAAAAACCTAATAAAAATGGCAAAAACATTCAACATAATTACTAAAACTTTAACTAAAACTAAAATGAAAACAGAAAATATAGCTAAAAACATTCAAAATATGAATAAAAACTAACAGTATCTCAATGATAGTAGAATAAGACTGCACTGGGAAGAATGCTATCGAATCTCCGGATGTATCAGGACTTCTTGGTCAGATCTAATAGGCGTGTTTAATGTACCAGAGAGAATCTGCTCATGAGGTGCATTAACTGACTCTTGGGATTGAAATGTGATCGCATCCTGTGATCTGTGATCCGTACAGAGCGTCCGAATCATGCTCGAGATCTGGTGAGGAACGCCGACCTGACGCAGTGGGATGCTTTGGTGATTTTGTCCGGAGACGGGCTGCTATTTGAGGTGCGTGAGGAACCCTTGTGTGTCTGCCTCTGTGTGTGTGTGTGTGTGTGTGTGTGTTGGCCATCCAGCTCATGTATGTATGTATGTATATGTGTGTGTTTTAGGTCGTGAACGGTCTAATGGATAGGCAGGATTGGGAAAAGGCCATCCAGACTCCTCTGGGAATCCTGCCCGGAGGTTCGGGAAACGCACTGGCTGCTTCCGTCCATCACTACACGCGGTGAGCAGCATTCAGAGCCACTGTGACCATTCATTCAGTCACATGATGCGGGCCAAGATCCGCCCACGAGACCCTCTGATTGACATATGAAGGGTCCAACCACATTTATCTTTTGTATTCAATCTCAAATCTAATATTAAATGCACATAAGTTATGGCTGATGTTAAAATTCTATACTTATTTGTATAAATAAAACAAAAACCCAGCCATTATAAATGCTGCATTATAATGTACAATATGAAAAATGCATATTCATTTTGAGATTTGCTAAAGATCCCATGTAACAGTGTTATTAAATTATTAGTGTTTTATAGATTAGGTTATTTCTGAATGTTCAAAAAGTCCCGTTATTTAAATGTTTTAAAAATGTTTTGTACATTCACTCTGTACATTCTGAAACAAAAAGTAGCATATGAAGTAGTAACATTAAAAAATGTTAGACAACTAAACGTCCAACTAAAACGTTTCCAAAAAAAAAGGTTCAAAAATAATGATTTTTTGCAAATGTTTTGAGAACATTATTAAAGACCATATAACTTAAAGGGGTCATGAACTGTGTTGTTTTATTGTTTTATAATGTTTCCTGAGGTGCACTTATAATGTTAGTATGATTTTTACATCAAAAATTGTCATAATTTAGAAATAAAAGGCATTTTTGCTACCATGATTTTAGCCCTCTGATTTGAACGCTCTGTTTTAAGGGGCGTGTCTGCTGTGAGACTTCAGTGTAAACGCCCACTGCTGTGATTGGCTAACATCTTTCCATTTGAAATTAGCCAAGTATTACTCTCTATTTAGCGCATTTTTACTATTACAGCTCTCAAGGTTAACTAATCGTGAAAAGTGCTGCATTACATTTAGATCTATGGCATTATTTTTAGATCGTGGCATGAAAGGTTGCAGTGATGAACAGCTGATCACAGACATGTTGTTGTTGAGAGCATGAAAGCAGTGATCTCCTCATTGCAACTCAATTTCTGCACACTAACGAATGCTTTCATCATAACTAACAGTGTAAACGCGATATAACTAAGAGATTTGTTGAATAAAACGGGAGTTTTGGCACGTGTCCACTGATAAACTTGTGCTGTTTGATTGGCAGCTCCAACGACTGCAAACGGAACATTCTTTCATCGGTTTCTTTATATGATTTAATCACCATTTAAATAATAGATTATTTTCATCCTACTAAGAGAAACAACCGTTTAGTCACTGGTTTGTTGATTTCTTCTGCGGAGGCGGCGTTTCACCTAGATTCCAATAAAGGGGTCATGAATTGAGAAATCAACTTTTCATTGAGATTTTGATATGTCATCGTACTATAAGAATATCCTGTAAGTTTCAGAACTGAAAACTTCCTTGTCAGTCCAATAAAAGCTTTTTTTGACACCAGACCCAGCGAACGAATCGGCCCGGAATGTGCCTATCTATCATAGATAGGTGAAACCCCGCCTCCGCAGAAGAAATCAACGCCTTCTTCATCATTGCAACGTTAGCCCCACCCACTGGCGTGTTAGTGAGATGACGAGGAGAGAAGAGCGATACAGGACTAAAAATAACATTACCTTTCAAAGGATACTAATGCTAGGAATATGTTTTTTTATTTTCAACAATGTGAAAGTCTCAGTTGATTGGTAAATCAATCGCATTTCGGCGCAGGCTTTGCAAACAGACTTTTATGATATGGACTCGACAGTAATGCGACAACATGTAAGTAACTGTGTTAATTCTAATGCCTGATCTGATACTGTATGTAATGATTCATGTACAGTCAGATGTTCTTTGTCTATGTGTCAGTAAATCAAACCAGTGACTAAACAAGCAACTTCAAGTTGTTTCTCTTAGTAGGATGAAACTAATTATTTAAACGGTGATTAAATTATATATAGATGGTGATTAAATTAACTATATAAAGAAAGCGATCAAAGAACGCTCCCTTTACAATCGCTAGAGCTGTCAATCAAACAGCGTGAGTTTATCAGCGACTGAGTTCTGGACACGTGCCAAAACTCCCGTTTTATTCAACGAATCTCTTAGTTACATCGCGTTTGCACTGTTAGTTACGATGAAAGCTTTTGTTAGTGTGCAGAAATTGAGTTGCAATGAGGAGATCACTGCTTTCATGTGCTTAACAACATGTCTGTGATCGGCTATTCATCACTGCAACCTTTCATGCCACGATCTAAAAATAATGCCATAGATAAATGTAATGCAACACTTTTCACGATTAGTTAACCTTGAGAGCTGTAATAGTAAAAATGTGCTAAAAGATAGAGTAATACTTGGCTAATTTCAAATGGAAAGATGTTAGCCAATCACAGCAGTGGGCGTTTACACTGAAGTCTCACAGCAGACACGCCCCTTAAAACAGAGCGTTCAAATAAGAGGACTAAAATCAGGGTAGCAAAAATGCCTTTTATTTCTAAATTATGACAATTTTTGATGTAAAAAGCATACTAACATTATAAGTGCACCCTATGAAACATTATAAAACAACGCAGCTTATCCCCTTTAATGTTACTGGAATAACGTTAGTTCGGATATGAGACTGTGATCTAGGGTCAGTGTTCATGCAGAACTTCATTTGGTTTAGTAATCGCCATTAAATTCATCCTGAACCGTGCTCTTTCAGATGGAGAATGTTCTGCTGTTCAATTTAAAGTTTGCAACGCAAGCAGTCATTACCGAGAGTCATTATTCCAGCCATTAGCCATAGCCGCGTGTTTGTGAGAGCTGAATCTCTGCGGGTTTAAACTCAGCGTTTCTTTCAACAAAAGAATACAAGTTCGGTTCTGCTGAGGGAGAACAAACAAATGAAAGCATTAATGATTCGCTAATGACTTGCATCCAGTCAGAGAGCTGATGTTTGCTGAATTCAGGTGAATAAAGCAGGTGATGATACACTTTCTGGAAACAAACTTACTATAATGGAGTCATTTCTATTCCTGAAGATAAAGCAGACGGCAGAAATTCATCAGCACATGATTCACACCCGAAATGATTGAGCACCGATGCAGATTTACCTCAGAATAATCTGTCTACTCGCGCGCATTAGTGTTTGGCCGCTGGACTTTTATTATTGAAGCACAAGCGCCACCTATTGGTGATTATTAGACTGTACTTTAAAATATATATATAGGCTATTTTACAGCTAATTAAACGGAGCACATCTTTTTAGTACCTCTGCAGATATGTCAGTAATAACTTTGTTAATACTTTCCGGTTTATTCATCTCAACATCAGTTATTTATAAGCAGAGAAAAATAGTAAGGCCGGTTTCACACCGCACGCGTCAGCAGAGCGTAATTCGTACAGTAAATGAAATGCGCGCGAGAAATCATAACGCTCGGATCGGATGTCGTCCCGCCAATCGCATGTTTGTTTATTATTGAATGTGCTTTGCATTATGGGTAAGTTTTTGGCCCGATTTAACGTAAGAAGCTAAAACATTGTTAGGGATTCCAGTTTTTCCCCATTCAGGTAAACAAGAGGGTTTAGGACGGCTGTCAGGTGAACTTTTACTCCAACTCAGGACTTTGGATTGTGTTCAGAATGAAATACTAGTCGTGTTGTTATGGTTAACTAAAACTATTAGGCTAATATTTTTAATTCATTTTTTTTAAATACTATAGTAATTTATAGTAAATAGTACTATAGTGTTTTGAACCATACTGTAGTAAAGTAGGCTACTTGAATTAATTTGTTGTGGTAATTCTATAGGCTAGTTGTTGTGGTAATATAGTAATATAAACAAATTACTTTACCCAATACTGTACTAAGTTTTCTACAACTATAGGGTATATTATACTAAAATACACTACAGATTACTGTAGTAAAAACTAAAGTATACTACAGTAGCCTATTTAATACAGTTTATCGGTTCACTATAGTTAATACTACAGTATGCTGTAGCATTCATTAA
Organism: Mylopharyngodon piceus; assembly: GCA_039654765.1. Taxonomy (NCBI): domain Eukaryota; kingdom Metazoa; phylum Chordata; class Actinopteri; order Cypriniformes; family Xenocyprididae; genus Mylopharyngodon; species Mylopharyngodon piceus. The sequence goes on along the minus strand of CM077457.1, from coordinate 6,642,597 downwards.
CAAATGTTGTAAATACTATAATATATACAGTATACTACAATTTACTATAGTATGGTTCAAAAACACTATAGTAGGCCTATTTACTATAAATTACTATAGTATTTTTTCATGTGGGTAAATACTATAATAGTATAGTATGGAATAAAACAATTTAAAAGATAGGCTAATTGCGACTTTTTATCTCACAATTGTGAGTTTTTGCGAGTTATAAAGTAAGAATTGTTAGACAAAAAGTCGCAATTAGGCCTTTTTTATTTTTTATTCAGTGTCAGAAACAAGCCATAATTGTATGTTTTGACATTCAACTAATGTTATAAGGTTCACTTTGCTGTTTGTGCTGTTTTATATCAACATCTTTTCAGTTGTAGTCATTGATTTTAGTGTTGCAAGTTTTGCTTGACAGATGTTATAGTTTACTAAAACTAAAAATTAAAATCTGAAAAATATAAATAGCCTATTAGATGAAAATCTTAAGCAAAAAAAAAATTACTTAAAATTACTAAAATAAAAATAAAGCTAAATAGAAAAAACAACACAATTAGCCTACTAAAACGGAAACTAAAATGCAAATTAAAAATATAAAAAAAGTTATTTTAAAATATTAATACACACTGTAACAGTAGGCTATATAGATAATACAAAAAAAAAAAAAACATTTATAGAGGATGTTTTGATACTAAAAGGTTCATTTTGCCGTTTGTAAAAGTATACGTTTTCTTTTCCGGTCCTGGAGCATCGTTTCTATCCAGACAACACTGGCCTCTGATTGTCTTGCTATGATTGAACATTAATGCTGTGACTGGATCTGTGTGTCGTCTGTAGTGAGTCTCCGGTGTGGGGTGAGGATCTGTTGACTAGCTGTGGCTTTCTGCTGTGTAAGGGTCTGATCTCAGGGCTCGATCTGATCTCCATCCGTCTGTCCTCCGGCGCTCGTCTCTTCTCCTTCCTGTCTCTCGCCTGGGGCTTCGTGGCCGACGTGGACATCGAAAGCGAACAGTTCCGTCAGATCGGAGAGCTGCGCTTCCTCCTGGGAACGCTGGTGCGTTTGGCGTCCTTACGGATCTATCAGGGAAAACTGGCCTTCCTGCCTGCTGGAGACCAGCCGGAAACGGAATCCTCTTTGACCGCCGACAACCAGCTGCTCGACCACCTGCTTGTCCCGCTCGACCAGCCCGTTCCGCAGGACTGGACGGTCGTGGAGGAGCAGGATTTCGTCCTGGTGCTCGCCATGTTCCAGTCGCACCTAAACGAGGAACTGATGGCGGCTCCAGACGCCCGCGCCGACGACGGACTGATCCACCTGTTCTACGTGACGGCGGGAATATCTCGGGCCACCCTGCTGCGACTCTTTCGGGCCATGCAGAGCGGGACGCACCTGGACTGCGGCTGCCCGCACCTGGTGTACCGGCGAGTGCGAGCGCTGAGGCTGGAGCCGCTGAGCGAGGCCGGCGTGATGACGGTGGACGGGGAGCGTGTGGAGTACGGGCCCGTTCAAGCACAAGTGCACAGAGGGGCGGCCCGCCTCATCTCCACATGACGCTGTTTTTAAAGCACAATCCAGACTGGCTGCCGTTAAACTTGAACTTAATGTGTTCCTTTGTTTTATTAAAGAATTGTAACTTTGAGTGAATCTCAATAAAACATGTCCAGGTCACATTTCACTCCAAAAACAAAAGTAATTACATTTCGCATTTAGACTTTTTAACATTTTAAAAATTGTTATTCCAAATTTTTCTAATCTAATCTAAATAAATAAATACAATTATTTGGGTGAAATATAAGCTGAACAGATTTCATGAGATTTTTTTCTGATGCTTGTGTATCTGAAAACTTATCCAGGTCAAATTTCACCCCAAAAATCAAAAGAAAGACATAAGAAATGATATTTTGCATTAAGAAAATGAAGACAACCATTAAGATTTTTTACATTGTGACATTATTTTCTGACCATTTAACCCAAAAAATCTCATTGTGTTTTTTACTGAGAAGTAATTAACATTTATTTATTAATTTCTAAATCTTTTTTTTTTTCTGCAAATATAATATTTAATTTTTTCTGATTTTTGGGGTGAGGTTTGTGAGATTCACGGTCTCTGATGCGCGAGCATCTGTATTATGCTGGAGTTTATGCTGCTGCGATGCACCAATCTTGATTTTCTGAAGTGCCAACGTTGAACATATGATATAGCTGTTCATCTTTATTTTTCTATGATAGAGCAAATGTTTTATGTTTGGTATTATTTAAGAGAGCGCTGTAATGTGCCGCCTTCTGATCCGCCTAGGAAATTACAGCTCACTTACAATCTAAATCATAATGACATTTGTGGCTTTCATCTGATTTTGGTCAGAATAAAATGGATGCATTGGAGATTTTTTTTTTCTCTTTTTCTCTAATTGACAAATACAGGAAGGTTTTTAGTGATATAATGCAATAAAATGAAGCACAAATAATGCACATTATGTGTGTAACTGGTGCTTAATCTGTGTGTTTTATTGCTCTTGTGCTACAGCAGAGAATGATGGGAAATATTGTTTGATCATGCAAACCTGTCACACCTCATCATCACATTTTTCATCAACGGCATACTAACTTTATTGTATAGTTGATATGGTAAAATGTCCTGTCAATGGTGAAAACTGACACCAAAAACAACGTTTGATTTGCTTCTATAAGTTAAAACAAATGTCTATCATTACTACTTTAGTATGTTCATCGTATGTTGATGTTCATAACAAGCTAAAGTTAGCCATTGCTCATTCGCTTACATTCATTTTTCAGTTTAACTATCTTTTGAAATGTTAATAATATTTGAACTGATTTATATAATGTTAGCAAACAAGATGAAACATTTGGAGGGAAACTATACAACTAATACCATCACAATATACATACATTAAATTCAATAATAACACTTACCAATGTTTGTGCTGCTGTTTCTCCTCCAAGATGATGTCACTTCCTGGGTGATGTCATTAGTTAAAAGGTTAAAAAAAAAGTAAAATAAACATCCACTCATAACCAAAGCTTGCGCTTAAAATCACCCCTGTGTTCACTTCATTGTGCACTAATATGATTTCTGTTCTCAAATTGAGAGTTGGTAGTGATATACTGGGATTTAAAACAACAAATAAGGTATTCAGAAGTGCAAGTATTTGCATAAATTATATTGAATAGAAGTGCAAAGTATCAATATGGGTTTTTCAATGACCTGTTATTTAAATTTAGTTCCTCACAAACTTGAATTTTTTTTTTATAACCTTGTACGGACCATCCAGATGCAGACTAATGGACAGAATCCATATAGATGGTTAACATGTGTTAGTGTCAGATTTGCTAACATGTTAAATATCGGTAGTTGATTTGTGTATGGATGATATTTCTTTGAGACATTTGGTTTTTACAATATGTGACCAGAAGGGATTCTATGGAGAGCTGGAACATTCAGAATAAAAGTGCTTTGATTTGTTTGCGAATCAGAAATGTGCATATGATTGCAACTGTACTGTGATATTTAAACCCCATTCTCTGTATACTTGATATATATATATATATATATATATATATATAAATATAAGTTATATATTTTTCCAAGTCATACAATTTGTATGAAAAAAAATAAAATAACAAAGATACACAATATTAACAAAATTTGAGGTTGTAAACATATTTATGTGTGCGCGTTTATGTGTATATGTGTTGTCCTTATGTCTAAATTCATAAATGTGAATCAGTAAAAATACCGCAATTTATATTACTAATTATTATTAGAGTGGAATGGAAATTAATGCCTCTTGATATTTTCTTGGTTGAAAATGTTTAATGTTTAGGCCTTCATTATGAAGGTAATCTTTTATTATGAAGCAAAACTGTGTTCAGCTCTACAATTCCCAAACTTTTTTGTCAGCCGAAACCCTTTGACCTAAAATATTTACTTGAAGGTAATATTTTAATAATTTAACAACATTTGCATGTTCACAGTTCTCTGATTCATGACGTGCAGGTTTACAATTAAACTACATCACCTTTTATTCTGATTTTTTTATTATTATTATATTATATTTATTTAATAATTAGCTTAAACTCACAAACCCACTGCAGTTCCCTCGCAAACCCCCAGGGGTTCACGAACTCCACTGTAGAGTGTCGACATCAAGTAAACTAGATTTATCTCTATCATTCAGAGATAGACTTTACTGTAGATATTCATATATCAGAAATAGTTTAAACAATACATAGACATTCCAGAGACAGTCACTTTGGGTATATATGAAATAGTATCTTTTATTATATATGAAGATCATGAAGCAGTTCAGCCCATTCATCAAGATAAACCAGAAAATAAAAAGTAACTGAAAAAGCATGTTAAAAACAAAGACAGGAAAAGATAAACACCTCAGCATGACATAAAAGGCTCCAGAGAACTTTTATCTTATATATGGGTATGGAAAAAAAAAAACCCTAGAACCAAATGTCCCTTCCTGTGCAGCACCTAAATCTGTTATCATTGTTGTGTGTTGTCTTTATTATTATTTGGAGAACTTGTAGCTGGAATAGGATGGAGCGTCTACGACGTCAGACGATGCAGCTGGGAGCAGGAGCAGCCCTGTGCTATAGTCCCTCTTGCATCGAGCCATGGCCTCCTTATAATTGATCTTTTCCCTCTTGATGGGGTCGATCACATTCTTCACAAAGGCTGATTCATCCTGAAGTTGCTTGGCCATGGATGCGTCAATCAGTTTTGCATCAACAGCATTCTGCACGCCAATCCGACCTGCCCGGTTCGGGTCTACCAGTCCGCCGGTCAGCAGCTGCGCCTCCATAAACCACATGGCACTATCTTTGGGGATAAATCCCCTACGGCTGGCTTCTCCCACTGACATCCGCTCTTTGGACACGGGGTCTTCAAAACCAGTAAAGGCCTTCTGGGCACTGAGGAGTTTATGAAGCTGGCTGGAATCGATCAATCCTTGCTGTGCCGCCTTGTGAATGGAGAGCTTGTCCTTCTTGTTCAGGTCCACAATACCTCCAGTGGCAGCCTGAGCTTCCAGAAGCCTCATGGCTGTGTCTTGATCAATCAGTTTGCGCGTTAGAGCACTTCGTACGGACATGCGGCTCTCTGTGGTGATGTCTAGAATGCCAGAAATCGGGAAGAGTTCATCTCCACTGGTGATCAGCTGAGAGTGTGAGTTCAAGCTGCTGGTGCTGGAGGACAAGCGGCGGGTCAGAGTGGAGGAGTTGTAGCTGGGGCTTGCTGGAGGGAGTGTATGAACAGTTGTTGTTTGTGTTGCACTTAAAGGAGGGAAGGATGTTGATTTCTTCTCTCCTGCAACCAAAAGAGCAAACTCTGAAATGCTCATTTTGCTCTCTCTGTAACGCTGAAGGTCGTACTGGGTCAGTCTGCCATTTTGCAGGGCCGTCTTGACAGAGTACTGCTTTCCACTCTTACGATCCTGTAGAAACATCGTCTCACCTTCAGGGCCGGTGGTTGTGATTTCCTCCCAACTACACTCAAGCTCTTGGAGGTGGATGTACTGATTGCGATCAATCAGACCCTCGACATAGGCATCGTAGGGTGACATGTCTTTGCCAGTCTCTGGGTCCAGAATGGTGATTTTGGTGGAGACATTGGTCTCTCTGGTGTTTGTCTCTGAATGTTGCATCGCCTTTGATTCTTTCTGCAGCTCTATGATAGTAATTTCCCGTTGGTTGATTAGCTCTTTCACCTCCAGGATTTCTCTCTCCAGGCGCTGGATCTCAGACTCCAGCTTGATGCTTTTTTGCCTGCTGACTTGGTTCCTCTCACTCAAGATTTTGGATTGATGCTGGAAAGTTATGGTGATCTCCTGCTTCTGAGACTCCAGTCTTCTTAACTCCTGGAGAAGTTCATTTTGCTCTCTCTTGATTTTATCCCTGTAAGCAATCAAGGTGGTTTCTTCTTGAGAGAAATTTGTTCTGGTTGTCTGAATTCGAGTTATTTTGTTCTTGAGCCGCAGAAGTTCTTCGTCTCTGAGGGTCCTGGCATTCTTTACCTGGGCGACTTGGGCTCTAAGGCTTTCTCTCTCTGCTTCCACCGTTTGATCCTTCTCAACCCTGATTACCTCTTTGTGGATGATCCTCTCAACAGATTTCTCTTTGGTCAGGGACTCTATCCTGATTTTGAGGTTCCGAATATCTCTCTCCAGGTGGGAAATGCTGGCACCCTCGTTGTCCATGTGAGTGCGAAGATCAATGATTCGTTTGTCAATTATTGGGTCTCTCTCAACTTTCAAAACCTCTTCAATAACAATTTTTTCCTCAACAGGCATTGGACAAGTCTCAAGTTCATAGATTCTAGCCTTGATTTGTCTCAGCTCTGTCTCTACCAGGATCTTCTTCTGCCGATCCACAAGCTCCAGTTTTTTCTCCAGTTCAAGGACTAGAGATCTCATCTGCTGCACCTCCAGTTCCAGCTGTCGACGAGTCTTGATGGTCTCTTCCAAAGTCTTGACTAACCTCTCGTGAGCCAGAATCTGACTGGGATCTGTCTGGAGGCGCACAATTTCTTGGACCATGACTCTTTCCTCTGGTTTCTGTCTCTCCAGCACAATGTACTTGTTTTGAAGGTCAAACACATTCTCCTCCACTGTTCGGCGGCGCTGAACTTCGTCACGTACTTCCCTCCTGAGACGTTCGGCTTCCTTCTCAAGAAGAGGGTCATTTTCATACTTTATCAATTCTTTGGTCACCACTTTGGTCTCCACCTTTGATCTTTCAGTCTTCCACTCATCCCTGTCCTTGCGCAGACGAATCACCCGATTCATAGTCGAGTCAAAGTTGGTCCGCAAAATGGTAAGTTGCTCATTCAACCTCTTAATTTCTTTGACAATCTCAGGGCTCCTCTCTTCTTTCACCACCTCTCGAGTTACCTCTTTCAGTTCGATCTTGGGCTTTTCGGCACGCAGAGTCTTCAGATCCACCATGATCACGTTCATCTGATTCTCAATGCTAGTACGGCGTCTGCTTATTTCGAGAAGTTCATTTCTCAGTCGTCTCAGTTCCACCTCCGTCTCAGGGTCGATTCTGTAGATCTCATGGATGATCTCATTAAACTCTGTCTTTTGTTTGATGGTCTCCACTTGGCTATAGCGGAGCTGAAGGCTGGAGAACTCTTTCAACAAAATACTGTTTTCTCTGATCAGTTCTTCCAGGCTTACACGGAGGGTCTTGGACTCTTGTAGGAGTTCGGGATCCTGCTCCACCCTCTTCAACTCTTTGATGACAGTTTTTGGTTGTATGGTTGGAATAATCCTCTCCAGGTTATTGATCTGACTCCTAATTTGGAATATTTGATCATTCAGGTTCTTGCATCTGATTTCCTCATCCGAGATCACGTTCCTGAAGTTAATCACAGCCTTCAGCATTTCTGGGTCCTTTTCCAGCTTCACAACCTCCTTCAGGACCACTTTCTCTTTTATCACAGGCTTCTTGCGCTCCAGGACAGTAACTTCTGTTCTCATATGAACTGTTTCACTCTCGTGCACTCGAATTTCCTCCCTTAGTTTGAGTATGAGCTCCCTGATCCTCGCCATTTCCACATCCAGTTTGGGATCACGCTCAATTTCTGTAAGCACCTTTGTCACCAGCCTGGGCTTCACTTCGATAATCTCATGTTCACGAGTGACAATTTTTTTGTTGACAATCTCAATTTCTGTTCGCATTTCGGATCGTTTATTGATCTCTTCGGTTATCCTCCTCTTCAGTGTTTCCAAGTCGGCCTCCAGCTTCGGATCACGGTAGTAATGCACAGTTTCCTTTTCTTCCACTCGCTCCACACCTCTCCGACTCTTCAGGGACATCATCCGTTTCCTGTAGGTCGCTAGATCATTCTCAGCATGAGCGCGGCGAGATATCTCCTCAGAAAGCTCTTGCTTCAGGCCGTCAACTTCGTCCATGTCTCTCTGCTGACTTTGCAGCTGCAGTTGCTGCTTTACCACCACATGGGTAACAATTTCTTCATTCTGTTCATGGGATACAAAATATAGATTAATTCAGATTAAGTAAAGAAGTTCACGGTAGCTTTACACCCAAGAAATTTAAGTTACCATTCAGTTTGCAAATATTGATACTGTTACAACATTTAAGAAGCATTAACTCATTATCTATTCAAATGATTGTTGAAGCTTTAGATATTCTGTACCTTGTTGATGAGGTCCTTGGCCAAGATCACTTGATTCAGGAGTTGATTATTTTGTGCTGATACTTCAGAGTAAAGGTTCACAACATCCCTTTCCTAAAAAGTAATCAATAATAAAAATATTTGGAAATGTACTTAAAAAAAATAAGTATATCCTGGTCATTATAGCAAAGCAGCCTACAGTACCTTGTTCTCCACAGCTTCAGCCAGGGTAATGCGTTCAAGACTTTTTGAATTTATTTCTGGTTTTCCCAATGCACCGCGGTATTTGTAAGAATTCATCTCATACTCCTGGAGACAACAAACTATTTGCATTAATGCTACTGACATTTGAAATGCGCAGTAGTATGATCATGTTCAAGATGGCCAACTCACGTTAAGAACACTCTGCAGCTCAGAAGAAAGTTTGACGATTCGGTTTACATCATCCTGCTTTCTCTTGATGTCTTCAACTGCTCTCTGCAACCAAAAACAAATTTACAGGGTAGGTATTACACTAAATTCCCAAAATCCACTGTATTTGAGATATTTAAAGGTGATGCATGTCATATCTGTGGCACCAGTGTAAAAATATTAAATTAAATCAGTCAAAATTGATTCAAAACCAACCATTTTAAAACTTGTGGCAATAAAACTTTATACTGACCATCTGAGAGTTTTGCTTGGCATAGACTTGCGACACACTTTCACCAGGCCGAACCTTGTTGTTGGGCATATTGATGAGGAAAGCAGTGAGCGACTGGACGGCGCTGTGAAATTCCTGGTTCTTATTGACGGCCTCTTGCAACAGAGTTGCCCTGTGGAGTAAAAAGTTTGTGGATACAGTTCACGAATCTGAAGCATTGCACTTGCCCCAAGTAAACAATAAACAAACAGTACACAATAGTGAATAAGACCTCTCTGACCTCTGCTGCAGCTGGCTGTTGATGTTGGAGTAGCGATTCCTCAAGCGCTTGACCTTGGTCTCTTGGTGGCGTATATCAGGGCAGAACTCCTGAAAGCTCTTCTGCAGGGAGCTGCACGCCTGCTCTGTGACCTCTAACTCACGGTTCAGTTGCTGAATGTCATCTTTCTTGGAGGCAACGTCTTTACTCATGTTCTAAGGAGAAAACAATTAAGAAGATCATTCCAATGTTTTGAGTGAAGGATTGTTTAATAGAAAGTTGTACCATATCCAAATCATTTGCATTTCATTTCAACATTAAATCTAAAAAGGAAGATGTTTAGTTAATAATGACTTAAAGGGGTCCTTGATTATGATTTCACTTTTTTCATTTTAGTTAGTGCGTAATGTTGCTGTTTGAGCATAAACAACATCTGCAAAGTTCAATGCAAAGGGAGATATTTTCTTTTACAGAAATCATTTTTTAAGGACTACAACAAATGGCTGGTAGGGACTACAACGAGCTTCTTCCTGGGTTGGTGACATCACAAACCCTAAAATTTACATAAATCCTTCCCCCAGGAACACGCAACAAAGGGGGTGAGGCCATGTTGGGCTGCTTTAGAGAAGAAGAAGAGTTGTTGTAGTAGAGTGTTGTTGCCATGCCGTCATTTTACACCGGACTGCTTCACAAATGAGGGTCAATTCAACGCTGGATTTGCACAAGAGATTAACATGAACTACATACATTTATCCACTAACCATTCAGAAACGTCCAGTTTCATTCTAAAAGTTGTAATTTCTTCCTGAGTCTCTCCATCAGTGTCCGACTCCGGTTTGAACAATGTAAGGCTAAACATCGTTACTGACAATCGTCATTTTGGCTGCGTGAGATTATCCAGCTTTGTTGTTGTTGAGCAACCGAAGCGCGAGCTGTTAAAGCTCCGCCCTCTTCTGGAAAGGGGGCCGGGAGCAGCAGCTCATTTGCATTTAAAGGGACACACACAAAAATGGTGTGTTTTTGCTCACACCCAAATAGGGGCAAATTTGACAAGCTATAATAAATGATCTGGGGGGCATTTTGAGCTGAAACTTCACAGACACATTCTGGGGACACCAGAGACTTATATTACATCTTGTGGAAAGGGGCATTATAGGTCCCCTTTAAATTTCCAATTTGGTCAGTTCATCACACAAATCTATTGTAAGGTATCAGAAGACTTTGAGTATAACGCATAATACACTACAATTCAAATGTTTGGATAAGAGTTTTTAATGTTTTTGAATGAAGTTCATGTGTTTGTGTAAGAGCGTTTACCTGCAGCTGTCTGGAGTGGTTGCGGATGGCGTTGGGTTCGTCTAACAAGCCAGTGTCTGCAGCCAACTGATCCTCGAACGCCGTCAGAAAGTTGTCTACCTTCGTGATCTGTTTCTCCAGGTACATGGAAGATGTGGCCCTGAGGAAATAATCCCATGTTTATCCCAAGCTTTTTTTAATTTTTCAAAAAGCAAATGCTGTGCCAATCTCTATAATTTACTGCAAAAGGCATTGTTTCTTACTTCTTGTTGTAGAGATCAGAGAGGGCGGTTATGTCATCGATCTTGTTGTTGACTTTGCTCAGTTTCAGAGGCAGTGAGGACGTGGTGGGCCCCAGGGGTTTCTGGGATATCAGGGGCTGCATGTCCCTCTGAGCCGATGATTTCTCAGCCTCCAGATTCTTCAGAGTCACAACAAAACTCTAGAGCGATCAAACCAAACAACTGTCAATGTTTTATACTAACTATATTATCCACAGACATTTGTTTCACATGTTTTGACCAACTTAATAACCACATTTAGACACTTGTGGTTTTATTTGCCGTTCTCACCTCGTGGTCTCTGATTCTGGCAGACAGATCTCCGATGGGAGTGGTGCGATCTAAAGGAGATCTCATTCGGTTCTGCATGTCTTTCTCTAACTTCAGCAGGTCTGAAAAGATCTGCTCCAGACGGCTGTCAATGATGCCAGCCTTCGCGCTGTCAGGAACGGTGGCCACAGCGACTGTTGGGAGAAAAAAAACATCATTTACGACTAAAATTTAATATGATAAATGTTTTCTGCACTAAAACCTTATAAACGATCACTGTAGCTGGTAAAGCTACTTCACATTATTGTAATAAATTGAACAAAACCTCACAGGTTTTTTATTGGGTAGTATTAAAGTACTATTAAAGTACTAATAAACAGCCAATATCCTAGTAATATGCATGCTAATAAGCATCTAGTTAATAGTGAGAATTGGATCCTAAACTAAAGTGTTACTGACTAATATTATAAACAGCATCATGCTTTTCTGTAAAGCTGCTTTGAAACAATGTGTGTATTGTGAAAAGCTCTATATAAATAAATTTGACCTTGTTTGACGAACTGCACAACTTCAATGGGCGTCTTTGCCTGGGTAAGTAGAGCTGACCTCGTCTTCTTCAGATCGGAGAAATCCCTGCTCAGACTGAATACAAGACAAAAAAAAAAAAAAAATCACAGAGATGTTAAGAAGAGAAAGAAGTAGCTGGGAGAACTGGGAGCGTCTCAGGTGCTTTCTTACCCGTCCACCTTGTCGATGGCAGCTGAATTGGGCGGAGGGATCAGGAAACAGACGCCTGGGATGAACTTGGTCTCTCCCGTGCTGGATTTCACCTCCCAGAGCTCCTCTTTGGGACCGGAGAGCAGCGTCACCTTGTCTCCTCTTTTCACAGAGTCCTACAAGGGACACAGCAGAGAAATGGTTATCACACATGTGAAATTCCCAGATTTTTCCAGGTTTTCCAGGACCATAGGAAGCCTGTTTGTTAGATTATGTCCATTATTTGTAATTTAACTTTTGGTTTACACTGTAAAAAAGAATTGTTGGTTTAACTTAAAAAAGTAAGTTGGTTGCCTTAAAATTTTGAGTTCATTGAAATTAAAAACTGTATTGAGTTAATACAATGAAGGTGATTGGTTTAATCAACAGAAACTAAAAATATTATGTTATCTGAACCACATTAATTACCTAATCTGATTTGACAAAAGAAAAAAATGTTGTGATAACAAATCATAAAAATAATTGTTTACAGTGCACTGAACTGCCATTTGAAAACACACTTCAATTGTGTAATATGCAGAAGTAGAGTTATTTAATATATGAACTATTAAAGACAAACTAAACCATTTTTAACTTCTGACTTCCTTCAGGATGTTCAAGCCTTATTTAGGGGGTCGCATTTTGTAATTCACACCCTGCATGCATATAAACAACTGCTCAAACGTTTGGGGTCAGTAAACATTTTTTTTTTTGAAAGAAGTCTCTTCTGCTCACCAAGGCTGCATTTATTTGATCAAAAATACAGTTAAAACAGTGAAATATTATTACAATTTAAAATAACTGTTTTCTATCTGAATATATGTTAAAATGTAATTTATTCCTGTGAATTTTCAGCATCATTACTCCAGTCTTCAGTGTCACATGATCCTTCAGAAATCATTCTAATATGATGATTTGATACTCAGGAAACATTTCTGATTATTATCAATGTTGAAAACAGTTGTGCTGCTTCATATTTTATTGTGGAAACCACTTTTTCAGGATTCTTTGATGAATAAAAAGCATTTATTTGAAATATAAATCTTTTGGTGCATTATAAATGTCTTTACTGTCACTTTTGATCAATTTAATGCATCCTTGCTGAATAAAAGTGTTATTTTCTTTTTTAAAATGAATACCTTCTCAGTGCTCCAGTCACACAGGGCGATGGCGCTGACGGGTTTGTTGGAGGTGCTCCGGCGCAGGTGTAGAGGAGCGATGCTGGTGCACAGCTCTCTCAGATCAGCCAGACGCTGCTCGTTCCTCAAGATCGACCTCTCCTCACCCTGCACACACACACATACACATTTATTATACTAGACTGTTAACTTATTTCAGTGTGTGTGAGAGAGAGAGTGTGTTTTCACCTCCAGCTGCAGCAGGATCTCAGGGTTGCTCATGTTTTTCAGCACAGATGGTTCACTGGTGGATTTGATTCTCTTCAGTGACTCAGTGAACGTCTCCACATCCAGCTGATACTGAGATTAAAATACACACAAAGATTTCAATAAATGCTCATCTGAACCTCCTGCTCCTGGTGACAGTGTCTCATCAAGATGTTTTTGTTTGCTCACTTTCTTGTATTCCTCCACGTTATCCAGGTGTGTGTCCTGACACAGACAGAGATTCAGGAACCGCTGCCACTCTTTCGACATGTCTGCGCTGTAAGACTGAAACACACATGTGAAATCATGTTCAGTCAGCAAATAAATGACAGCAAGAGCCAATGAGATTCAGTGTTTGAATGTATAAACAAACAAGTGAACGAACAAATAAACAAACAAAGTCATGAACAAACAAACAAACAAACAAATGATTCATGAATACATGTGCTAGTGATTGATTTAATGAATAAACTCAAATGAATGAATGATTAAATAAGTGAGTGAATGGATGAACAAAGGAACAAACAAACAAATGCATGAACAATGAATTGAATGAATGAACAAATAAATGAACTTTAAGAATAATCAAATGAAAAAACAAATGAACTAAATAAATGTGGAAAGGAATGAACGAATGAATAATGAATATGTTAGTGACTGAATGAATGAATAAACATGCAGATGAATGAACGAATGAATGATCGACTAAAGGACTGCAGACCTTGACGGCGGATGATCCGGGGTGTTTGTCCTGAACGAGTGCGCTGGCCTGCTCCTGCAGTTTGCTCACTTCCCTCTCGTGTGTCAGCAGCCCGTTGTTCTTAAACCTCTGAAACACATTCATCAACGGCATTCATATGAAGACAATCACATACTGAACCTCACATAAACATTATGTGGTTGAAAACACTGAATAGTTGTGATATATGACAAGCACTGAGCGCGATCAACTCTGGCACAGTGCGTGTGAATTTAGCACTGAACGCTCAGATCACACCGGTGTGATCGTTCGCGTCAAAGGGTTAAAACTAATCAATTAAAAACTAATTAAAACTGAGGGGGCAATGGGGCCTGTACTAAAGTCAAGATCAACCAGCATCACTGTTTACTTAAATTCAGCCTTATTCTGAGACGCCACATAATGACAATTTATAATAACCAGAACCAACTCAACTAAATATATTAGAAGTCATGCTGCTGTTGGCGCCGATAGCCTAGTGGTTAGTGCGCCGACATATGGCGCAAATGCGTTCACGGCGACCCGAGTTTGATTCCCGTCTTGAGGTCCTTTGCCGATCCTGCCCAATGCTTTCCTGTCTGCTCTCTACTGTCCTCTCCAAATAAAGGCACAAAAAGCCCATAAATATATATATATATATATATATATATAAAAAAAGAAGTCATGCTGCTAACCAGGGATAGTGTAGTTAACTAAAACCATAAAAAAGCTTCTGTTACTTGAAATAAAATATACTTTAACTAAAATAAAATATAAAATGCGCAAACTTATTTTATTTCAGCTAGGAAACTAGGTTCATGTCAGCTCAGGTCCATTAAATACATAATATTAACAGATACAACTTTTATATTAGTAAATTAACATTAACTAAGATTAATATATGCTTTAGAAGTATTGTTTATTGCTAGTTCATGTTAACTAATGAAACCTTATTGTAAAGTGTCAGCAAGTCGTCTGACTGTAGAAGTTTTAAAGACACCATGAAATCAAAACTGACCATCCTTTTTTTTTTTAAAGGAACATTGCAGTATTTATTAGAGATGCACCGATACCATTTTTTAAGGACCGAGTACGAGTACCGATACTTTTTTTTCAGGTACTCGCCAATACCGATACCGATGCCTATACATTTATTAATTTCTCTCTCTCTCTCTCTCTGATTTTTTTTTTTGGTGATGTTGCAGTTTTAAAAGCACAACACAGTGAGTGAACTAATGAATGTAGGACAGCTTCTTTATTATTACTCTAATGAAAAAAGTAATAATTTTTATGTGCTTGTCACAAACTTAAAGAACAAAAATTTCACAGTGTCCAATAACCTTCAAAGGGCATAATTACCAATATAATTGTTGTTATATAAAAAGAAATTTACAAACAAATTACAAACAATACAACAAATACTATAGAGATAAAAATTAAATAAACTTGTTTTTCAGATACAGTAGGTTTATTTACCATGTATACATTTATTTAACATATTTTGTTGTTTTATTAACATTAATGACAAATATAGGCTACGGTCCCTTTAAGACCGAATCCATGGATACTGACACATATCCTGTTTTCACCCACCTGTTTACGTCGACTTAAGCCATAACCGACTGTATTTACGATGGACATTTCGACAACTATGTGTGCATTTGACCATTCAGGCGCGAGGAGAACTGATCGCGCGCTGTCTGAGAGAACTGGGATCGCGCGCAAGAAAGAGAGAGAGCGCTTCTGGTCTGTGTCATTCAGCGCGATTCCGCCTATCCCGCCTTCACTAATCGATAACGAATTGTGATTGAAAGCATGCAGTTCGCAATGTGTGTGTTGTCATCATTAATTTTGAAGTATTTCCACTCCCTTGAGGCTGACATTGTTTCTGCTGCTGCCGCCGGTGTCTCTGTGCACGGAAAATTCTGTCAGTTACGTCACGTGAGGTATCGGTCTTTGGTATCGGGGGTATTTTTACGAGTACGAGTACAAGTACATGAGCTTGGTATCAGGCCCGATACCGATACTGGTATCGGTATCGGTGCATCCCTAGTATTTATTATAATTGATTTATCTGATTAAATTCATGTGCCTCATAATCTTGAATCAAAATAACTTCCTCTCCCAGTGACATCTCTTCTCTTCTCTGATGATGAGGGCGGGGCAACCTGTCAATCACATGAGATCCACCAATAGCAAACCACATCCATCCAATCAATTCCCCATGGACAAAATCAAGCCCCGCCCTACATTTGTTCTTGTTTGTGAAGCCATTTCACTCAGATATACGGGAAGAAAAGACTATCACAACTTCAGTTTCATGCTGACTTTAAATGTTCAGGGTGTGGTGTGTATTTCAGCGTCTCACCTCGTACTCCATGCGCACCCCGGCGCTGTCGATCATGCGGTCGCTCCAGTCTCTGCTGCTGATCTTGTGCTGTTGTTCGGTCAGATAGAGCAGCTCTTTACTGCAGCCCTGCATGAAGTCATAGAGCGACGACAGATGCTGTCTGCGCTTCTCTGACGCCTCCTACACACACACACACACACACACACCGACAGACTCAGTTAAACTGTGCAGAGCTTTACTTTTTAGAGTTAAGTATGAGAATATAAAGAGAAGGTCTTACCAGTAGATTTGCATACTGCTTCTGAAGGGCAGATGAGTTATCCTGTTCAGAAAAGAAAACATTCAAACTATATATATAAACAAAACTTTTTATTACTTATATAAACTTATTTTGTGTGTTTATGTGTGAGTGTGTGTGAGAACACTTACGCTGCTGCTCTCCAGGGCCGAGCGATACGCCTCGATCTGTTTATGCAGGATATTATGGGCTGCGATCTGTTTCTCCACATCAGACAGAGTCGGACCGTAAGCGGCTCCCTGAATTGATGCCTGAAACACACACACACACGTCACACACCATCACAGACAGGAACTCCATAACAAACACTTCACTACTAGTCAAATCAAGGCTTTATATGTTTCTTTACAGATGAATAAAGTAATGTATAGCTATAGTACTGTATTGTTATACTGTATTTATTTTTTGATATAATGTTTATTTATTATTTATTTTCATTTTAATGTATTTAAATCAAATTTTAATTTATTTAATTTGTGTATTTATCTTTTTATATATTTACTATTTTATTTTTATTCTCATCTATTTTTTCTTTGTGTCTTAATGTAATGTTTATTTATTTTTATTTTTTATTTATTTACTTATTGTAATATTTGGGGTTTTATTAAAATTAATCTCTTTTAATTGTTTATTTATTTTCTCATTTATTTCAAATCAAATTTTTATTCATCCATATATTTTTTTATTTTGATTTATAATTTTATTTAACTTCTCATGTATTTGTTTTAATGTAGTTTATTTATTTTAATATATTTAATTTAAATGTAAACTAATTTTAATGTAGTTTATTTATTTTAATCTTTTTGTTTTAATTATTTAATTATAGTATTTCATTATTTACTTCTTTTGATACTTAAGTATTTATTTACTACTGTATTGTTATACTGTATGCATTTATTGTTTTAATATAATGTTTATTAATTTTTTATTTTTATTTTAATTTATTTTAAATACATGTTTTTATATATTTAACTTTTTTTATTTTTACTATTTTATTTTCTCATTTATTTATTTGTTTCTTTGTGTCTTAATGTCAGGTTTATTCATTTTAATCTCATTTTTAATTATTTGTTTATTTATTTACTAATTTATTTATTAATCTATTTATTTATTTTTATTTATTTTTATTTAATTTCTCATGTATTTTTTATTTTAATGTAGTTTATTTTAATCCAATTTTTGTTTTAATTTTTAAATTACAGTATTTAATTATTTACTTAATTTAATATTTATTGTTTTTAAATGTAATGTGTACTTATTTGTTTTAATCTAATTTTTATTTATTTGTTTGTTTTTGTCTTAGTCTAATTTTTAATATTTATTAATATATAAAATAAGTATTTTTATTCATTTATTTAAATAAATACAAAAATCAAATAAAGTAAATAAATAAATAAGATTATGCTTTATTATTTATATATTTTCTCATTTATTTTAAATCTAATTTAAATTTATTTATTTAATTTTTGTATTTATCTTTTTATATATTTATTATTTATTTATTTTCTAATTTGTTTGTTTGTTTTAATGTAATATTTATTTATTTATTCTAATAAAATTTTCATTTATTTAATTATTTACTTATTTTAATATTGAAGTATTTATGTAACCATTTTTGCTTTAATGTAATTTTTAGTCATTTTAAATTAACATTTTTACTTAATTTTATTTATTTGTTTATTATTTATTAATACTTTTTTCACACTTTTCCTCTGAACCCCTGCTTTAAATCAACAGATCACAGATGTTTTTCTGAAGAAGATCAACAGAAGATGTTCTTTGAGGAACGTCAGGAGCTTCTCCTGTGACTTCAGACTGTTAAACCCTTGTCTTAATCTTTTTCATTTCATTTGTCACCTGTTTGTCAGACAGCAGGCTGCTCCAGTCGACGCCGGGTGGCAGGTAGATCTCGTGCAGCTGTCCGTACAGATCCCTGTAGGTGGCGCAGTGTTTGGACCAGCGCTCGTGCAGGTTACTCACACTACAGACACAACACACAAGCACAACGTTACTGCTCAGCGCTCACTCTCTTGAGTATCATTGGTGTTTGTGTGCAGGATGTGATGTCACTCACTCCAGCTCAATCTCACTGGCCTGCGGGTGCTGGAGTTTCTTGGCTTTGCTGACGTCCATGAAAAGATCCTTCAGTAAGATCTCGGCCTGAGACAGGTTCTCTGCGGCCGGACCCTGCTGTTTCAGAGGAAAGCCTTTCCGCTCATTCTCTACGTCCTGATCACAACAACAAAACACAGCAAAAGATATACTCAGACGCAAGCAATTTGAAATTAAAGTAAAACTATTATCTAACAAAACAAAATAGCCAAGAAGAGTAGCTAACATTAACCCTGATAAAAACATTTTCAAACAATATTATCTCCTTTCATTGACCAAAAAAAGAAAAGAAAAAAAAAAACTTTTCGAAATAAAAAGATAAATAAATGTATCAATTTTTTAGAATTATTTTTTTTTTCATTTTCAGAGGAACTTTTTCATACCCTAATTGTGGAAAATCTCGAATGTCTTTTGAAATGTCATACAATTAAGCTAGCATGAAAAGCCGAGAGTTTTAACTCAGGTAACAGAAATAAAACCTTGTGTAAAATTAATAGACAGCAAAATCATTCATATAATATTTAGTTTGACTTCCAAAGGTGTGTGCGAGGTGATCAATGGCACTGTTTACTCAGAAAACTTGAGGAAAACGATTGCCTTTAATTTAGCAAGTAAATTAGCTCATCATTTTGAGTTGATAAAACTTACTACCACTTAGTAAAGATACCTAGAAGTTACTTGTAAAACTTGATTACTGGTATTTTACAAGTTTAAAACTTAGTTCAGACAACTTAAAGCTTTAAGTAAACTGAACTCAAACAAAAGAGTTTTCCTAACAAGCTTGTTCACATTATGTGAAAACTGATTGCCTTTAATTTCTCAAGCATGTTTTACTCAAAGTTGTAAGCTGTTAATATAAAGACATAAAAAAAGTGTTGGAAGTGTTGGACCGTGAATTTATTTACTGCAGATACTGTTCAAATACTTTATATATATTTGAAATTTAGCTGAATAATAATAAAAAACATCTACTAAAGGTACTAAAAAAGTCACTGTAATATATTAGATCATTCCCGGTATTTTTCTTGGCTATTTTTCGCCATAACAACTTAGTTACAGTAGCCAGAGAAACACTAACATTTAAAAGTCAAGCAAACACTGATCACCATAATAGCGACTACAAACTTTATTATTTTCAATAAATCATCCATGCATGTACATCTGTTAATTCATACATGTGTGTGTGTAGAAAAATGCAGACAGTTTCCTGTGATGGGTAGTTTTGGAGTAGGGGTGTGTAGGGGGAGAGAATGTACAGTTTGTACAGTATAAAAACCATTACGCCTATGGAGAGTCCTTACTAAGATAGCAAAACAAACCTGTGTGTGTGTGTGTGTGTGTGTGTGTGTGTGTCACCTCCTCCAGCAGTTTCTCAGTCAGCAGTACGTTCTTCTCCACCTGATCAGCGTTCTGCTGTAGGCGTGTGACCAGAGCCAGCATGTCATTCATCTGCGACCTGAGTGGAGGGAAACACCAGAAACTTTCACTTTACAAACAAACCATCGCACGCATCATCAGTATGTGATCACGCGTGACGACACTCCCGCTCCATGACACCTCACCTGCTTTTGTAGCAATAAAACAGATTTTTAAAGCTCAGGTGTGTGTTTGTTTACATGTTAACAGTTTCATGTTCAGAGTCAGCTGTCGGTAGTTTGAAGTCAACTTCTGCTTAATGAATTAAATTCAGTTGAGTTCAGTTTCTTCCTGCTCCGCCCTCATGAATTCTACATCTGTCAATCACTCACTTTACAATCTCATCTGTCCGTTTACTGCTCTGACATTCCTGCAGTCATTATGCAACCGTGTCACACCCTCCTGAGAGAGAGAGACAGGTGACTGGGAGTGTCTGAGGAATGTTGAGGCGGAACTCTCGGAATTCTGCCTCCTTTCTCAAGGAATTTCCACAGATTCCTGCTCTTTAATGTCACACCCTGGCGCGCGGGTGGATCGTTGTCTTCATAATCCAGCGTGTGGCGCTGCTCAAATGTCAAAAGGACAATTCATGACTAATTTCTCAAAACGGATCTGGGCGGTTTAAATACATTGAGACACGACATGAAATAAATAAATAAATGGAATAAATATATCAATAAAATAAAAATGTTAAAAAGTTAACTTTTTATATATTACATGTCATAAATATTAATTGAAAGACTGCATGAAATATTTGTACTTTTAAAAACTGATTTGTCAAAATTCATGCAATGGTCATGTTTACTAAATGAATGAATGATGAACAAGGTGATTAAAAATGCTCAAAAATGATCATTATTACTTATTATATACAAAAATATACAAAATATTATAAATGTAAAATAAAATAAAATGTCATAAGATATAAAAAATAAAATTAAAATAAAATTTTATAATATTAATATTATAAAATATTATTAAATTTAGAGACTATATGAAATATTTGTACTTTTAAAAATGAACTGGTCAGAATTCATGCAATGGCCATATTCACTAAATAAATAAATGTTATAAGGCAATTAAATATGGTGGGAAAACTATTAGATTGTTTATAATACATAATTATTATTATATATGTCATATTCACTATTTAAAAAAATGAATTAATAAACAACAACAACAACAAAAAAATACATACAAAAGTAAAAAAGGTTAAAAAGTGATCAAACCTGGTGAAAACAGAGTCCCAGTGTTTGAAACTGATGAGTGATTTACAGTGACTCTGAACATGAAACTGATGAACAACAAAATATTTGAGCATGCGAAAGCGAAACGACACACATGATCTCCTTTTACAGGTGCTGGTCAAACAGAGGGAGATTTCCCTCATTCAGATGCAACAATTACCAATCAATCAATTACAACAATCACTGACGCATCGGCTCGAGGAAATGAAAAACTCACACTGATTGGCACACAATTAGATTATAGGTTAAACACACGCCTACTAATACACACACAGAGAGAAGAAGCGATGCTTTAAACAACACGCCCAACTTTTCACTGGCCTGATCCTGAACACAACAGCACAGACTCGTGTGTGTTCTGCTCACCAGGACACAAACACACTGAGACACTGACTGCAAGAGTACGAGGACTGTTTGTGTGTGTGTGTGTGTGTGTGTGTGTGTGTGGGGTCACAGCCTCACTGATTCACACTGATGTGTGTGTAGCAGAATACAAGGAAACACACACAAAACACACACACAAATATGCTTTGTGACTTGATTAGCTGGATCGACATCAGTGTGAAATAATAGACATGACTCACTTAATTAATGTAATCATGAGACACACACAGAACACAAACGGTTTCTGTTCTTTGACCTCTGCTCTATCGCTCTACTTCCACTGCTGAAATATGGGACACAACAAATGGATATTATGAAGCAATAAAAAATAAAATATAAAATAAAATGTAAAATATACAGTTTAAATTGAATTAAAATAAAAAATAAAATAATATAAAATAAAATATAAAATATCATATAATATTAAAAAATAATAAAACATTTAAATAAAATATTATTCTAATAATATTAAGTATTGTAAAATATATACAATAAAATATAAAATAAAATAAACATTTTCAAATCAAATTAATTAAAATAAAAAAGTAACAAATATAATATAATATAATATAATATAATAAATATACAAAATAATAAAATAATATAAAATAAAATATAAAATATAATAAAATATATAAAAAGTAATAAAACAAATAAAATAAAATATTCTCATAATAATATTTAGTATTTTCTTTAAAAAATAAAATAAAAATTTTAAAATCAAACGAATAAAAATAAAAATAAAATATAAAATATAAAAAATAATAAAACATTATTATAATAATATTAAGTATTGTAAAAAACATACAGAATATAATAAAATATAAAATAAAATAAACATTTTAAAATCAAATGAATTAAAATAAATATAAAAAAAATCATAAAACATAAAAAAATAAAATAAAACATTTAAAATAATAAATAAATGAATGAATAAATGAATAAACAAAATAAATAAATAAATTAATTAATTAATTAATTAATTAATTCTCCTTTTGTGTTCCACAGAGGAAAGAAAGTCATATGGACTGAAACTACTTGAGAGTGAGAATTTTCATTTGGCTGTTTGCAAAAGTTTGTGTATAAAATATATATAAATATTTTATATTTCATAAAATTTAAAATGCAATTAATACAATATGAAAAAAATAAATATAAAATATGACATTTTAAATAAAATAAAATTAAATAAATAATAAACTTTGACTTATCCATAAACCTCTTTCTGTCCAACCTCCCTGAAATGTCTTAAGATATCAAGCGTTGCCACCATGAACTTATTTATAAATATATATGTGAATGTAAAACATTTTTAATCACCTAATTATAAATTACTCTCATTTACTCTGAATAATAATGTCATAAAAACTGCATGCATGTATAATTACACATGTTGATCTAAAGTCTTTCTTCTTTCGCTTGTCTTCTGGTCTGATTAATGATGGACAATTTGACTGTTGTTGTGATTTATTGCTATTTTATGTTTGATTTTTTGGGTTTTATGCTATGTACAGCACTCATTTTCATGGTTTTGAAAGTGCTGTCTGATAAGTCATCTTCTGTTTTACAGCATCTATTGTCTCATTGTGCTTCTGTCAGTTTGTATATGATACATAAACTCGTTTATGGTGTAGTTTAAATGTCCCACCCCACACGGCACACACGACACACCGTAAACGGTCACAACCAGTGACTCACTGTCTCACTAGCTGCCAGCAGCGTGATGTCACACACAATCCTGGACTCTGATTGGTCAAATATTCATGTGCAATGACTATAAACCTGTATAACAAACCGTTGTAGCAGGTTTTACAGAAACACTTTACAATAAGGTCCCATTGCTTAACATTATTTAATGCATTAACTAACAATGAGCAATACGTTTGTTACAGTATTCATTAATCTTTAATAAAAAAACACAACTGTTATTTGTTAGTTCATGTCAGCTCAAACACACAGAACTTTTGATACAAATTATGATACATGAACATTATCTAAAATTAATAAATGCTTCAGAAGTATTAGTCATTGTTAGTTCATGCTAATTAACTAATGTTGACAACTGGAACCTCATTTTAAAGTGTTACCGGTTTCACTTTAATTTCAACTCAAATCAATATTTCTGCGCCATTTCTTCATTTATTTGCTAATTAGTCGAGTAATGAGCAAGATAATGAGGTACAATCATTATCGAAAAAGACACTGATCACCCTGTCATGAGTTATCTTGCAATAATGCCAGTTTTGCAGTGCATTATCAATAATAAAACGTCCAGCATACTCAATGACCCGTGTGTGAGGTACAGCCCTGCCCTGTCATAAAGATAAATCACAACACACACTGAGCATTATCTCTCACACACACTATAACCACAGGTTTAATGCATGAACACAGTCCGTTTCTACTATAAAATGGCTTTAGATAGAGCTGTCATTCGTTCAGGTGTGTTTCTCTGCTGTAATAATCTCCTTCTGCACTCTTAGAAGAACAGCTTTGTTTGTTTTCATTTAAAATTGTGTCAGGAATCCTATAGTTCTATTTAGAACCCCACTGAATCTTTCATTCTAAGAGTGTACGGACACAAAACACACATAAAAACACAAACACATGGTAACTCACTGTCCGGCCTTCACAGGACTGTATTCCTTCTTCTTAAACATCCTGCGTCCGCGTGCGATCCGTGTCCCTGTCTGTGTGTGTCGAGGTCTCTTCTGTCCTCTGTTATGGTGTTGTCACTTGCTTTGACTCCGCCCACTGAAACAGGTGTGTCACATTCAGTCAGCGCAGACTGGACGTACCTGTTCCTGCCCTCTGAATTCCTCTATCAAACTCTTCCTCTTCTGCACTCTCACCATCCTCTTTTAATGTCTGAATGTTTGACGCCGTCGTAGCACAGCTAATAATCATAAAGAGTGACATGTTAATGTGAGCTGAAAAGATATAAATCAGACCCAACTGAGACTTATAAAATAAAAGCGATGTTAGTGAAGAGATTCGAGATTCTTACACCTGTATGGCAGGTGTGTAAATGTTGGAGTGTGTAATGTGTGGTGGAGGAGGAATGCAGCCCATCCAGTCAGATGAACATTATAACACTCACTCTCTCTCTCTCTCGCTGCTCATTTATCATCTCAACTCCAAACACAAGCATTTACTCACCCTCTCACTACATACCTACAGTCTGTAATTAAGCCATTTGAGTGTCAGGAGAATAAACCCAACACACAATGACCTCTGACCTCTGACAGAAGAAATTTCATGTCATAGACAGACAAGCACATGAAAGCTCAAGAGCAGACCTGCCCGACACATGCAGAGAGCGTTCTCAGCATTAGCGCTGATCTCTTCAGTGTGTTTAGGCCGCAGGGCGTCTCAAATGAGAGGAAAAATCATCATAACTGAAGCATAAGTGTTTAAAGACAAATTAACAATACTTTTATGCATATTTAAGTTTTATAATATATATAAAATGATGCAAACATTATTTTTGTCTTGTTTTCCAGTACAAAGATGTAAGCATTCTAAAACCAAGATGTGTTTACTTTAATTTTTATGAAAAAAACTGATCAAAAATTAAGCAATTTTATGCTTAAACCAAGAAGAGATGTCTGCCAGAGGAGTTGAACTTGTTCTTCCTTTTAATTAATTTGATTTTTATGACCCCTGGCAGATATTTTTTGAACACACTGTAAACCTGAATAAGTTGGGCTAACTCAAAAAATTTGAGGTAAAAAGTTACATCAAATTTTTTTTAGTTATGATGTTCCCAATTTTAAGTTTTGAGTTTGTAGTAGTCATGCATGTTAATTGCTCCTAACTTGAAGTACTGAGTTAGCTAACTCATACATTTTGATAGCAATTAACATAAAATATTTAGTTAATTAACTTTTTTATTTTGAGTTCTTGCAAATCAAATGAGTTATTTACTTCACTGTAAATCCTAAAAAAATACCAAAAAGGCCAACTTGCTAATTTGCTAACATGTTAACAATAGCATGGCATAGCACTTACTGAATGAGTACAGCAACTTAAAACACGTAACTTACCTGTTCTCATACCAAGCCGTATGCGCTATTTGTCACCATGATGGTAACTCTCTAAAAACCCACATTAACAGAAACTCTTCTAAATTAGCATAACAAAACATTAATCACTACTAAATCTCCCTTACCATTAACCTTGTGCAAAAGACATTATATAACACTTAATTTTAGCATTTACTCTCCCTTTCGAGCGCCATGGGCAAAGCATGCTGGGAAATAGAAATCCCATTCCAGTTTCAGTTAAACTTAAGTTAGTCTAAATGAAAAGAAATGAGTTTATAAAACTCAAAACAATGAAACAGTTCCGTTTACTTGAAATATGTCAGTGCTAGTCACTTGTTGCACATGCTAGTCGATGAGTTGAATCAACTCCACAGCAACTACATAAATTTATCCACTAACCATTCAGAAATGTCCAGTTTCATTTTAAAAGTTGTAACTTCTTCCTGAGGCTCTCCATCAGTGTCCGACTCCGGTTTGAACAATGTAAGGCTGAACACCGTTACTGACAATCCTCATTTTGGCTGCGTGAGATTGTCCAGCTTTGTTGTTGTTGAGCAACCGAAGCACGAGCTGTTAAAGCTCCGCCCTCTTCTGGAAAGGGGGCCGGGATCAGCAGCTCATTTGCATTTAAAGGGACACATACAAAAACGGCATGTTTTTGCTCACACCCAAATAGGGGCAAATTTGACAAGCTATAATAAATGATCTGTGGGGCATTTTGAGCTGAAACTTCACAGACACATTCTGGGGAAACCAGAGACTTATATTATAGGTCCCCTTTAAAAATATAAAAAACAAACAAACAAACAAAAAACTTTAACTTTGAAAGCGCCTGAATCACTGTCTTAAGCCCCTGAGAGGCTCAATGATAATAAAAATAATCACAATATCAATAATCAGAATTGACAGAAACAATTAAATGTAAAACTTCAGATTGTTTACGGTTGTCAAGCAGCGTAGCAACTCGCCGCATCACTTTAGAATATACTGAACATTCCAAATGCTGCTCATCCAATCAGAATTGAGAATGTGGAACTTTTTATTTGAATTTGCTATAAATGATGTATTTGACTTATTCAGAATAGAAGCCATTCTCTTTTCTTTAAATGATGACTTACCTGTTGCTTACTGTACGTACAGCATAACATGCACGTCTGTTAAGTTTTGAATATGGAAAAAGAGGATTATCCTAGACAGCGTTCCTAAATATTTATTTTGCATATTCAATGCGTTTTAGATTATATTTGTTTTTAATGTTGGACAACATTGAATTTGGATTCAATCCAGTTATACATCCACCCTACAAGCAAACACAGATGGATAACACACACACACACACACACACACACACACACACACACACTCTCACAGAGAGAGAGAGAGACTATGCAGGGATTATGATGTGACCTGATCTACATTTACCCCCAGTTCACTTCAGTCACACTTAATGTGCTTCATTCTCAAAACTAGATCTATTTTATCATTTTAAATCAAATAAACTTTTTTTGTGAAATTGTTCTATTTTATCATCTAATTCAATGACATTCAGACATTACTAGTGTATATAAGTATATTCCATATTGCAAAGAAAAACACAGTAATAAAGGCTTGAAATATCTCATGAAAATATGTCATGCATTTCATCCTTAGATTAAATCAGCCTGTTACTTTCATGTCATGCTGATTAGATTATCTACATTTAAGGCATTATATATATATATATATATAATCAGCTTAATAAACAATACCATACCTAACAAGAGATGATTGAGATGATATTTTCTGATGTTGCGTTCCTTAGAAGGAAAAAAAAGCCTTCAAAGGTGACAAAAAAAGACATAAATATTTGAAATATGGAGGCAAAAATGCCCTTATAGTGAATCAGCCTGTTATTTTATCTGTTATATTCTAAAGAATATTTTAGAACATTCTATTAGCCATATCTATAGATTCAGCAGGAGTCTTGTTAAATGTGGAGCCAATATGAAGTTTTTTTTTAGTTCTGAAAACACTTCAAAATTGATCATAACTAATAATGATAGAATGCAGAACAACACAGATTATTTCAATGTGTTCTAGCAATGTGTTTGTGTTAGGATAATTAACAGTGATCATTTTTCAAATTGAGAATATATTTAAATTACAGACAATCAGCTGAAGCACTGGACATAAATGGATGGCATGTTGTGTTTTTATATGGCTGAAAATTAGCATGCATTTAAACAGGTAAATAAAATAACCTGAAAATCAATTCTAGGTTGCAAATGCGAGTCATATAATCGCTCTAGTTCAGCAAGATTGTATGAAACCGGTATCATCGTGTGTGGAATGTCTGACCTGTCCGACATGTGTCACGTGTGTTTATTTGCATATTAGTATCTGTGATCAGTGGCATTTCTGGACTGAAAACACACCGTTTGTCATGATGAACAGAGAGTGGAAATGTGGTTTATTGTGTTACTGCTGAAATAGGTGTGTCTCATTCACACCCTACATAGGCACTTACACACACACACACACACCTACATACCTGTGCACGGACAACACACACACACACACACACACAAACAAACACACATACCTACATACCTGCGTACGGACAACACACTCACACACACAGTAATCCTGACCAAACACGGTTCACAGTGACCGAATCCGCATTGCTCGCTTCCCGCCAACACAAACTCATGGCGATTCGTAAGTATTTTACATTTTGGCGAATTTGTGGCTAATTTGTATAGATTTGTTGATCTGCGTATGCCCCGTTGATTTGTGTTTAGGGGTGGAGCTATATGCTAACTTTTTTTTTTAAAAATCGTATATTTGCGTATAATTCACATCGTGCGATCAATCTTAAAATAGTTACGTTTTCCTGTTTCATCATGATATCGCAGTCTCTCCTGCGTAAAGTAAATGTTTAATAACTTTTAACAGTACAAAAACTAGATAATTTCAGATTCTAAATTCTCATAGGATGAGCCGAGTTTGAAGCTGATAAACACCATAATGAATTATTCAGGTTATTATTCTGGACCAATCAGAATACAGGACCAGCTCTGGATCACAATAAGATATAATAATAAAACAACACAGAAACATTATTAAGATTATAAAATGATGGTCGCACTTGTTCAGGTTTTTCTCCAAATATTCTCGATGCCCTGCAGGTTCTGCTCACAAACACAAAAGAACAATTTTACTGTCATTCAAGACTAAATACACAGTATTGCATTTGCATATGTAATGATGTGAGGTCTAACACACACTCCGATCTACAGGGAGAGACTCGTCCCAGATACATCACTACAAAACATCAGCTCAACTCCACCAACTAATTAATTACAGATGATTATAAAAACGGATGATGATTTAATTATACAGAGAATTAGATATTTATATCTTCTGAATAAAACACAGGGGCTATTTGACTGTGCAAAACTCATCAGCATGATAATAGAGTACTGTGGGTGGTCTTCTGTCATTTTTACCGAAAAATTTTACGTTTTTTTTTTACCTCATCAAAATGATACAAAACTTGGTAAAACATGGACATGATTTGAAAAGGTTAAATAGTCACTCTTGTGCTCCTCATGATCAAAAATGAGTGCATTGGAAATGAAAGGGAGACGAATTTCATCTAGTGAAAACTTTTGGTACTGCAGCCAAACAAAATATTACTGAAAGCTCATTTTTTGAGATATCAAGCTCAAATTTGGAACACAACTTGCTTAGATTTATGACTTTGATTTTCTTGCAGTTTTAGAGTAGTGTGTTTTTGAATATATATATTTCATATAAAAATTTAAAATAGTATTTTTGTGCATTTTTTTGTGCACAATAAACGTACAATTCTTTAACTTTTTTTAGGTTCAATTTTTTAATTTCAGCAATAATTTGCCAAGTGTCATCTTTGAAAAGAGATCAAAATTAAGTCTGTGCTCTAAAGCATTCAAAATTCATGACAGTTTAAGTTTAAAAATTTCATTTTCAGGTCTATGCTCAAAAAGTGAATAAATTGATTATAACTGCAGTGTAAATATAATTTAGTACCATAAAATCACCTATAAATACAAAATATTAAATAAAAAACATTATCGAACTAAAATATAGTACATTCATTTCATTGAAATGAAAAAAAAAAAATTGGTAATTTTTGAGCGACACGCGAAGAGCACCCGAGTTTTTTTCTCCACTTCAGCAGCACTTACACACACCAAACTTTACAGCTTTATTCATATCTATATTCTGAAAGTTTTTACTGAGGGGTTTGTTCATATATCATTCCCACTGATTTATAGAACATTTTATTCCTAAAAACATGGTGAAAATGTGTTTTTCTGGCTGTTGACAGTATTTATGGAGTGATGAAAAGTGATATCAAAAATCCCTTCTGTAAAAACATTTAACTCTAATATGTCAACAAAATCAAACAAGCTTTATCCAATGTTCAGATTTACACTGCCCTCTAAAAGTTTGGAAACGCCCTAGAAAAGTGGGGTTTTGGACAACATTGGCATGAATCCTTTTTAATTTGTGATAATTTTGTACTGATAAGGGACAACACAAACTACGTAAACATATTTTATTACATAAACAGTTTTTTTCTATGTATAAACTGTTTAAATTTTCGATTCATCAAAATATTCACCATTAGCAGCTATCTGACATAAAATGGGTTCTAATTGGTTCATTGTATTCTAAACTTAATTGGCAATCAATTGTTGAAGCTATTAAGGTGTGCTGACCCAAAAATCTTTTACAAACCTGGGCCAAGTTTAAACCAGTAACCAGGCATCACAGCTGGCAAAGGGGCATGTCTGACTTTGACATGTGTATATTGCCATTATTATGTAATCAAAATGAAAATTATTATTGCTGGTCTTCAATGATAATGTCAAGTTACTTTAATGTATTTGCGCCAAAAAATGATAAGGATTTCTGCTGATATCATCCAAAACCACACTTTACCAGGGGTGTTTCCAAACTTTTGGAGGGCAGTGTATCTTCTGGAAATATAGTCAAATTTGCACATAATTAGATAATGTCTCATTTGCATATTTAAACATAGCATTTCAGACAACTTGTATTACAAAACAATTGTCTTAATGTACAGTGATTAATCAACTAGGGAAAGTATGATGAGATCTATTAGTTCAAAATGTTTACCTTTTTCACCTGTAGTGTCTAGTGATTTACTGTAAAATACGAAAAAAACAAAACTCAAATTGGTTCAAAATTTCCATCTTTTTCCACTTAAAAACTTCACTTGCAGCCTTAAAGTATAAATCAACTTGTTTGTACAAGTCATTTCAACTTGAATTATAATAAACTGATTTAAAAAATCAAGTTGAATCTTGTATAATTTAAGTTAAGTTAAATTGCTTAAGTAATGTAAAAATATGAGTTGCCATGACTTACTGATCGTATTTTGGCATCTATTGTAACATTTGTTTTTTTAACCATTAAAAATAATTTTGTAGAATTGCATATTTTTGTTGGTTAAGTGGACGTTGATGATTATTAAAGCATTTAAACTGTAGTGCCTACTGTACAACCTTTCAGCGTCCATCATCTCAGCAGCCTCCCATAACAATGTCATTTATTAGCAGCAAATACCAGATTTTGAAGAATGTGGAGCCTGATGTGTGTTAGAGGTAAAAGTGTGTATAACACCAATAACAACAAGTTATCAGATGACGACGTGTTTGTTCATTGTGAAAGTGTGCGTTTATCAGCAGAGAGTGGGTTGAGTGATGTTTTATGATGGAGGGTGGAGGTCCCATTCTTTAAACCACAGAGACTTGTCAGCTCACTTCACTTTTAGTGTAAGCAAAGTCTGAAACACACCTACACCTGCTGATCAGACAGGACCGATCACTCATTTCACTGCCTTTGTTCATGCGGCTTGAGCTGCGTGTCGTTCCACACATATTTTCAGACAGCATTTGCTCTAGAATTACAGTGGAAATATGTCAGCCTCGCCCTTCACCTCTGCAGAAGGTCAAACGCATATCACTCTCAGAAAAAAAAGGTACAAAAACTGTCAGTGGGGCTGTAGTATCCTTTCAAAAGGTACTAATATGTACAATTTAAGTACTAATATGTACCTTTTAGGTACTAATATGCACCCCTTAGGGGTAAATAAGGTATAAAAGGTGAATCTTTTGTACCTGGGTACCATCCCAGTGACAGCTTTTGAACCTTTTTTTCTGAGAGTGAGATATGAGGGAGAATCTCATGAAACCTGTCAAGAACGTGCTCTTATTCAACTTAAAATCAACAGAAGAAATAGGAGATTACGTTTTGCATAAAGAAAATGAAGACCAGTAGGTTCTCTGCATACTGCCATTATTTTCACGATAGTCAAGGACATTTAAACCACAGATTGCCATTAATTTAAAGCAAAAAAAAAAAAAAAAAAAAAAATTATATATATATATATATATATATATATATAATTATAAAGTTTTAAGAAAAATTGTAGAAAGTCCTGGTAGTATTTGTTGTGCTACCCTTAATCTGAGAATAATGGGAAAAGTCATATATTGGATGCATTACAAAAAAATATATTGTTTCATTACAGTAATGAGAATTTTGCAAGAAAATGTGCTTCTTATAAAAATGTCACAAATGCAAAAAAATGTCTTAAAAATGTCTAATTTGTGAACCACATTACTTCACATGAACTGACAATGTACAATACATTTACAGCGTTTATTAATCTTAGTTAATGCTAGTTAATACTAACAGTTCTTCAAAATCCAATGTAAACATTAGTTAATGCACTGTGACCTAACATGCACAAACAATGAACAATTGTATTTTTATTAACCAACATTAACAAAGATCAGTAACTGCTCTAAAAATATGCTCATTGTTTGCTAATGAGAACTTTTTTCGTTTTCCTTATATGAAATAAGATTTCAGTCTTTTGGTCTTGGGGTGAAATTCACCAGCGAGGTGTGGAGTCTGTGCTGATGAGTGACACATTCATGCATGAAAGACTTTTAAAAGTGAGCGTTTAGAATGTTTTCAGTCGTGCATGATGGGAATTCTGACCTTTAAAGTTGGCATGAACTGCCACAAGTGAATAAGTAAATCAACTCTTGTAGTAAATTACAAAAGTAGTACAGGATGCATGCGTGGGTGAGTCTCATAAAACCGGTCAAGAACATCTTCAGGTCATACTGTATTTCACCTCAAACTCAAATGAAAGAAAAGCTTAAAAGAGAGTCAGAGGCCTACTGTAATGTTATTTAAATTGTCATCTGTTTTTGATTAACCTAATGAAATTAATTTATGCTGATTTGTTAAATAAAAAAATATTTAAAAAAAATACAAAAATGTAATTAAAAAATATAATATGTTATATATTTATTTAACATATATTATAAACAAACAAACAAACAAATAAAAAAGGCAGAATAACAAATATTAACATGATGTATGGCATATTACAGTTTAATTGTTCATTACAATCATGAGAATTTGATGGTAAAATGTACTTAAAATGTCATGAACATAATGTCACAATAATAATAAAAACTTTTAATGGTCCTAAAATGGGCTTCAGTTTCTATATGCAAAATACACTTTCTGAATGTGTTCTTTACAGGTAATAATTACCCAAGTAAAACCAAAACAACTAGATTTTATCATCAAATTTAATGATTGAATGAAGCTGGAATTTGGTTTTGTATAATTTCCTAATTAAGAGTCTACGCAATTGCAGTTTCAGAAAAGAATTTTCATTTGCATACGTGCACTTGTTCGAGCTGTTTCTCACAAAAGCATGCAAATTAGCTTACATAACAGAGAGGGATTACGGAATGAAATGTGTCGCTCCTGCTTTACATTAACAAACAAACATGCAAACATGATACGTGAATAATTATGAAGGAGGAGAGAGTAATGCTGAGATAACTCACCCACCACTAGAGGACGCCATTGTGAAATATTCATGGTATCTCTCACTGAACAACATCAGAGATGCTTTACCTCTGCCATGAAACTTGACACAGGTCTGGTCTTCTGTCAACGTATACAAGCCAAGGGTCAATAGTCCAAACACTGATCACCAAAATGGTGACTGCAAACGTTATTATTTTCAATAAAACATCAACATCTAAACCACTGTTAATTCTCAATAAGAACTTTTGTATTAAAGAAATAAAGTCAAAAAGTTTAATTGAAATTTCTGTAAAAGTTTTTTGAACTTTATTTAAATTAGGATATTTTACTTTACTTCTAAGGTTTTTGTTTGGTAGTCATTGCTGACAGACATTGACTTTTTTTTTATGATTTTTTTTTAAAGTATATGTAAATATTGCAAATTGGAAGTCATGACACAAATGTTCAATGACATGATGTAATAAATGTGTGTTCATTTGCATATGAGTCAAATAATACAGTTATATAAACTGTTAAACCAGCTGAATGGTAAAAATCTAAAGGATTGTGGGAAATATCAGTCCCAAAAGCATACGCAGAAATGCACACTTTGAGAAACTGATAAAAAAACATGTGAAGCTGCTGTGAATTATATCATAAACATGTGACTTTAAGTGTCAAAAAGGTGAAAAAAAGAGAAGAAAAAAGACAGTAAGCAAACAAACAAACAAATAAATATTGAAAATGTGATTTTGTTCACCCTATCCCTAGTCTTATTTATAGGAGACATACATCTCAATGGCTTCACTAGTGGCTATCCTGATCTGTGAAAGCAAACTACAATACTACAATATAAAGGCAAATATTTGCAATAAATTAGTTGCTTGTAATTAATGTATTTCACCAGAATACATTTCTCATAATGGTATAATTACAGCATCTCCCAGCAGGGGCTAAATAGACCATGATGTTAACCAACCTGTTTAAAAATAAGATATGAAACAAAACAAACAAAAAATACCACAGACTTAAACAGTAGAGTATGGAGAAAAGAGAGAAGCCATAAGGAGTGTGAGGTGTGGGGGTGTGTTTTCCTGATCCGGCCTACAGGATTAATCAGGTGAGAGGAAGCCGACAGATAGAGACGCGGCCCATCCTGCCCTCACAATCCTCACATCACAGAGTTGAAGAGCTGTTTGTGGACATGGGCCTGCGCTGGCTGTGGAGGCACCGGGTGAGCGCTTTACTGGCAGTGCTGCTGATCTTCCTGCTGCTGACGCTCCTGGCCACACGCTCTCTGCAGAACAACAGGTAACAGACTTAACTTCAACAATACTGACAACTAAACAGAGCTAGATTTGGCAGATGCATTTATCCCAAACGACTTCAAGGTATTACATATCATGCATTCATTAGGAATCAAAGCCACGACTCTTGCGTTGCTAGAGCATCACGAGAACCAGTGTTATTTAAAAGTTTTAGTTAACTATAATAACCCTGTAGAGATCAATAGCTCTAATGGTAACTTTTAAATAACATTGGTTCTCTGGATGAAGGTTCAAATGAACCTGCTAGTATCTTTAGAGCAATTTCAAACTAGATCTTCAATTTCAAACTAGATGTGACCACCACATTCAGTTTAACTAGTATTGGGTTAGTCTGGTTGATGTGTAAGTGGTTTTCTGCACATCAGTGAACCACAGCAGAGTCTGCATGAAAAAAAAATGCTCATGGGGTTTGGGTTCTTTGGTTGAAGCAAAAGCTGTTTTCTGAATTGGGGTTGATCACCAGGAAACCACACTAGAAAATTTACTAGTAAACAAGTAATTTGGACTCAAACATGGTTTGCAATCCGGCCTGGTTTTGTGGTAAGTGCTTGCGTTGTGCATAATATAATGAAATACCTTCATGCGTTGCTTCCAAAGTATTTTGTTAGCATACATGGCTACTTCTAAAGGACTGTCAATGCAGAAAGAAGAATTTTGACAGCAAATTAGTTACAGTTTTCGGCTAATTGGACTGATCAATGTAGTGTCCCCCCAAAAAAGTCCATTTCACAATTTTAAAAAGAGGTCATTTGGACTCAAACATGGTTTGCAATCTGGCCTGGTTTTGTGGTAAGTGCTTATGATGACATTTAATTTGCCGATTATATTATGCGCTACTTACTCACTGCAGTCAATTTCTGCTGCAACTCACATCCCTAGCATCTACTGCACATTTATGAATATTAACAATAGGGTTGTGACGGTGAGGAAATTTTCCCACTGGTTAATCAATGTGTGACAACACCAGAAATACCGGTATCACCGGCTTTTAAATTGCTACACTGTAAACCCGAATAAGTTGGGCTAACTCAAAAAATTGAGGTAATCGGTTACATCAAATTTTTTGAGTTATGATGTTCCCAATTTTAAGTTTTGAGTTTGCAGTACTCATGCATGTTAATTCCTCCTAACTTACTGAGTTAGCTAACTCATACATTTTGATATACATAAAATATTTAGTTAATTAACTTTTTTTATTTTGAGGTCTTCCAAATCAAATGAGGAAATTCAGAAAATGCCAACTTGCTAATTTGCTAACATGTTAACAATAGCATGGCATAGCACTTACTGAATGAGTACAGCAATTTAAAACATGTAACTTACCTGCTCTCAAACTAAGCTGCATGCGCTACTTGTCACCATGATGGTAACTCTCTAAAAACCCACATTAACAGAAACTCTTCTAAATAAGCATAACAAAACATTAATCACTACTAAATCTCCCTTATCCATTAATTTTGCACAAAAAAAAAAAAACATTATATAACACTTAATTTTAGCATTTACTCTCCCTTTCGAGTGACATGGGCAAAGCATGCTGGGAAATAGAAATCCCAGCCCAGTTTCAGTTAAAAGTCCGTCTAAATTAAAAGAAACGAGTTCATACAACTCAAAAACAATAAAACAGTTCAGTTTACTTAAAATATGTCAGTGTTGTGAACTCAAAAGAAAAAAGTTCTAAATACTCATTACAGTTAATTTAACTGAACTAATTTGTTAAATTTAAGTTTGTCCTACTCAAAACAATTAAGTGTTTTGAGCATTGGGGTTTACAGTGTAATTCGAAAGTGAAAGTAAAATGCGCACGGCCACACGGCCATTCATAACAGTGCGGAGCAGAGCGAGCATTTTCAATTAATTCCTATGGAAGTTAAGCTTCCATACGAAGGAACTGGAAACACTCCATGCCAGTAGACATGCACTGTTATGAATGCCGTGTGCATTTTACTTTCGCTTTCAATTTAGCGCCAATTCAGGGGCGGCGATTGCTTGAATGGGTGGTTCATTATTATTCTTAATGAAAAACACAGAGAGTTTCTAGAAAAAGACAACTAATCCTTTGCAGGTTCCCTATTAACACGGAATTTAAAACCAAAATATTGCAAAAATCTTCCGCCATCGTCTTGTCAGTCAGCTCCTCACTCTCTTGTTGTGATAAATGAAATCTGACTCCTGCGACTCTCGTTCGGCTCACACTAAATTGAGAAGACGCATTCAGTTTTTAATTGTGGTGTCTGTTTTCTAACTGAACTAAATTTTTATTATTATAAAAATTCAAAATGACGGTGGGGGCAGTGCCGCAGTGGGCAAGTGACGTATCCAGTGTTGCGGCTGAACACCAGTAACACCGCCAACACTATCACAGCAAGCCTAGTTAACAATAACATAAAAACACAAAAACACGGGTTAAAAAGTGAAGCTAACAGCGCTTTCCATTGTTGGCGTCTTTCTGTGTCATTAACTAGCTAAAGCGGTTAACAATTTCTAGTAGCCTACTCATGTCAGTGGTGCAAATTTAATGTGGTTCGAGGGAATGCAAAAGCATTGAAATATTTTTCCAACACCATGTCCCTCTATGGGAAATCTCAGCGATAATAAAATAACACTATTTCAGAGCCAAATGATACCATGTGAAAATCTCACATCTAACCTGAAGGTTTCCCCTACAGAACTCATGAACTGAGACCTACAGCAGACAGAAGGAACCAGAGAAAAGCTGCTGAGAAACACACTTCAATCCCACACCAACCAGCCAAATACACACCGTCCGCCAGAGCCGAGCGGCAGAGAGCACACCCACCCGTGGTCTTCCTGAAAACACACCGAACGGGCGGAAGCACCGTGCAGAACATCCTGTTTCGACTCGGGGAAAGAGAGAGCTCCACTTTTGCCTTTCCGTACCGCACGTACCAGTTTAACTATCCAGACAGGTACGAGCACAATGCATGATGCACATTACTTTCCCAACTAAGTTTCAGTATCTGCAAAAGTTCAACCACATGCAGTCAAGAGTACCTGTTCCCACTGATCACAGTGCAGGATCTTCTGGAAGTACATGACCTGCTGATGCAGTCTTTGGTCTCAGGCAGCAGCAAACTCTTCACTAGTGACTATAAAGAGTCAAAGACAGCAAATAGAGAAAATCTGTCAATGGAGAAAGATGAATTTGACAGCAAATTAGTTCATGCATAGGGCAAATTGGGCCAATTATGGCGCTAAAAGACAACTGGAGACAAGCGGCAATGGATGGTGCCCCAAAAATTACCTTAAAAAACACAGACCACCTTGAAAGTTGTTGTATAATTTGCATACTGTATATAAACATTTCACTGGGGTGGATGGATCAAGCAATTCAGTCATTAACACCGTATTCTTGACCTCCCCCTTCAGACCATTAAGCACCGTTCAAAGGTTAATGAGCTATAAACCAAACAAGTGCTTCATTTTAGCTCTCTCTGTTTCAGATTTAGAGCGGCGTTTGTAGACGAGCTGCCCGAGGGTTCGTCTCAGTTTGACTTGCTGTGCAGTCACATGCGTTTGGACCTGCCCCAGGTGAGGAAGGTGATGCCCCAGAACGCGGTCTTCATCACCGTGTTACGAGACCCAATCAAGACCTTCGAGTCGGTCTTCAGATACCACACCTCCACTGTGCCAGCATTCTTCAGCGCACACCGAGCCGCCGCCAGTGAAGGCAAACCTGCACTCAAGGTGTTCCTGGACTCTCCGGAGACTTTCTGGGACCCGAAGGAACCCTGGAACGGACTAGCCAAGAACCCCATGAGCTTCGACATGGGGCTCAACAACCAGAAGTGGAACGGCTCCTGGCCGGAGGACCTGGCCCAGCTGGAGGAGGCCTTTCACCTGGTGATGATTGCTGAGCACTTTGACGAGTCCCTGGTTCTCCTGGGAGCTCTTCTTGGACTGGAGCGCGAGGATTTAGCTTACCTTCGGCTCAACGCTCGTGCAGGAAACAGCGTGACAGAGCTGGATGAGAACATGCGGGCGAAAGTGAGATCGTGGAACGTCCTGGACACGCTCCTCTACGACTTCTTCGTGCAGGTGTTCTGGGAGAAGGCAGCTCAGTATGGGTTGGAGAGGTTGAAAGCGGAGGCGGCGCGGCTCAGGGACTCTACACAGAACATTCGGCGGAAATGCGTCTCCAGGGCTGCTGTTCCACCAGCGGAGCTGGAGGACCTGTTGCGCCCGCGGCAGACGGAGTCGGTCACCATCGTGGGATATGAGGTGCGGGGGAACCTCTCGCTGCAGGATCAGGGGTTCTGCGTACGGATGATGCTGCCTGAGCTTCAGTATCACTCGCACTTGTACTTCAAGCAGTACGGGAGAGATATGAGAGCTGCTCCAGCCGACTGAGCCCTGAAATGGTCTTCAGGCCCGGTTTTGGCCAACGGCGCTCCAGAAGCTCTTCGCAGACCAAGTCTGGTGGAGTTGAACCAAGATGGAATGACTGCACCATCTGAACACCAGTCCTGGATAAAACATCTACATCAAGGATTTGCACGTGTTCAACTGGGATAAGACACTCTTGGTACTTCCACTCATACCAGAGGTGTTCAATCCTTTTCCTGGAGGGTCACTTTATGCTGCCTTCACAAGCTATCGGAAATTTCATACTTCCCACTTCTAAAGTCATAATTACAAGTTCGTAGCATTCAACTACTTTGTTGTCAGAAAGAATAGGAATCATAGAGGATGGCTATTTCTTGGGGAAATTTTATTAAAGACAAAAAGTTTTGAAGATATTTAATTAGCATCCAGCAAATTTTGAATAAAATGTAGTGTCCCATTCATTGACAACCATTTATGCGTTACATTCGCAGCATTATCTAGTCAGCTTGATGATGATTCTGGAATTTCGGTCAAATAAATGCTGTTTTTGCTATGTAAAATACATACAATATGCATCAAATGGATATTATAAACAAAAATATACATGACTGGAACGGCAAGAGAAAGCAACATATATGTTCCAGGAAAAATGAATGAAACTTAACAGACAATACAGCAATTATCTCCAGTCATAAATATGACTTGAGAGGCTATTCATGTCCAATTTCCGACTAGGAAACTCGCATTTACGATAATTCTGATAGCATGTGAAGGTAGCAGTAGTCCTAACACGCCTGCCTGAAAGTTTCTAGTGATCCTGAAGACCTTGGCTGTGTTCTAAATCGCCCCTAAACCCGTTTTCATTCAGTCCTCAGTAAGTGAATTTGGACATTGAATGCACCGGAAGGGCTGCCGCTTTTGCATAGTTTGTGCTTGCTGTTTAATGATTATTTGCAATGTAGCAGACTGGCAGCTCCATTAGTAATGAAAAGATTTATCTTGAACACTATCATGAAAACTAGCATGTATAAACCTTAATTAAACAATCACTTAAAAGTGAATTTATGCCTGTATGATTTTACGCAGTAACCACATTGGACCAGCAGTTTGGAAAATGGATGGATGATTCAGCTGCGGCACATCTTCTGGTCAGATGTGGGAATTCATTCGCGACTGTCGCAGTACATTATGGGTATTCTCTAGCCGTTGAGCGTACATCGATTGTACACATATTATTGCGGTGCATTGTGGGATTGAATGAGTGCACTCAATTAAGTCCACTATGGTTTTGGACACCACTACAAATGGCTGTTTCCATCAAATAGTGCCCTATTTAAGGGTATAGGGGGCGATTTCAGACACAGCCCTTGATTAGCTGGTTCAGGTGTGTTTAATTAGGGCTGGAGCTAAACTCTGCCCTCCTGGATCAGGATTGGACACCACTGCCATAAACTAAATGGCATTTGTTTGTCTTCTGTAAACAGGACCTGATGTCGAAATGCTGCAATATCAGTTCAGAACATTTGCTGAAAAGTTCTGCTTTGGGTAAAAAAATCTCTAACATGAACGATTCAAACGTACAAGGTTTGGCCAGTCTCTATTGGACAAGTAACTGGAGGGGAGGAGTTGTGACTTCAGATGAAAAGTGGCAAGGCACATTTTTTACATTTTGTTGAAAAATGATAAAAACCTTTTTTCTTTTAAGAATAGAATAAAGCTAGAACTGGGTTTCCCAAACTTGGGTTCGCAAACCACTGTTCAATATTTTATTTTATTTTTTTAAATAAAAAGTTTGCTCAGAAAACAAGACCAGAAAACATGTATTATCAATGCAAATTCTGTGAAGGCTGAATTCATGTTGCAGCAGTAGCTTGGTGCTTTACCAGAGAAGTTTTTTTTTTTTTTTTTTACTAAATCACAGTTTAAATCCCATCAAAGAGTAACGTCTGCAACCTCTCGTCTGTCCGAGAGCCTCACTGTCTGCTGTCATTAGCATCATCCGTGTTAATCTGCTTAGCCATCTGCTCACCAACGCATGCAGACCTCATCACATCCTCCTGTATGATGAGTTCACACACGGCAGCTACAGAAAAACAAGCAGCAGTTTGGAAAAACCCTGTTAACCCTGCTAATGACTCGCCGTCTGTTTTGGACACTCTCCTTGACATGCCAGAGATTGTGGCAGCCCCTGTCACATGACGCACACTGGAGGAAGTACTGGAGTAACAAACAGGAAGTAGAGTCTGTGTATCACAGGAGCACAAAATCGTCCATGCTGCTCTTCTTTTTGGTTCGGCCCAGTCTGCCTTTATTTGTCTTTATGTGAATGACTGAGTCAGAGGTACAGCCGCTGTCCTCCTCATTATGACCCTCCACAAACGTGAAGATGGGGTACTTCTCCTCGGATGAGGTCAGAGCCTGTCCGTGAATGGAAAAAGGAAGAGAAAGTTTCATATTACATGGATGCAAACTCATCAGAAGTGAAAAATGTGACAAAGAATGGTAATAATATTAATAAATATTTTTATTTTTTAATTTTTTTGTTAATAAACTTAAAAACTTTTTTATTATTAAAAATATTTTATACATCAATATGTAATATGTAATCAATAAGATATGTCTATAGAAATAATGCAATTGTACTATAAAATAAAAAATAAAAAAATCAGTATTTAATAATAATAATTAGATTTCACAGAACAGTAAAATATTTATAAAATATTTATTAATTTCTCTGCTTTCAAACATAAACCATAGAACAAGAGCCTGTTTAACATTTTTTTAATTATAGAATTAAATCAATAAATAAATATTACTATTACTATAGTAATAATACTATTGTACTGTTAAATAAAAAATATGTAATTAATAATAAAAATCAAATTAATTTTATTTTACAGAACAGCAAAATTACAATACTAATATTTATGTCTTATTTTCTCTGCTTTCAAATGTTAAACCATAGACCAGACACTAGTTTTTGTAAAGAGTAAATAATATAAAATAATAATAATATAAAAATAAAATATAAGCTATCATCATTATTAAATTATAAAAATTAAATCAATAAAGAAATATTACTATAGTAATACTATTGTACTGTAACATTTAAAAAAAAAAATCAGTATTTAATCATAAAAATAATAATTTTATTTTACAGAACAACAGTAAAATTACAATACTAATATTTATGTCCATCTTAATTTGTCTGTTTTCGAACGTTAAACCATAGTATCAGACCACAGTGTCGCACTTCACGGACTGAATCTAGGAGCTCTTTAAGCGACCAATCACAGCTCACATATGAACTAGAAGGCCGTTGGCGTCAAGCACGTGCTGTATGTTCTCCATGATCTGGGGCTTTTTGGTATATAATGAAGGGCCGATATGCTTCAGTTTTGCAGCGTGTGCTTGTCTTTCTCTCACCTTAGTGACGTCTGAGCACAGAGTCTGGAAATCTGCCCTGCTTCCGGCGTAGAAGCCCACCGTGCAGCTGGGGTCCATGCGGTTAAACGGCATCTTCCTGACGCGTTTACAGTGAAACGACTGACAAACACAGATGAAAAACAGAGGCATTAATATATTCAACTGGATTCAATTCAAGTTTATTTGTACAGCGTTTTCACAATACATCACATTTCAAAAGAGGATATTTTTATGTATATTATTATTATGGATATTTTAAGGACATTCTGAGGGTGACTACATTAACTTTCAGGCGAACTCTCCTTTAAATATCCACTCACCTCTAAAGGGAAGTTGTCTTGTTTGACATCTACAGCAGTCTGACAGTAATGAGGATCCAAATATATCAGCTGATCATCTGCACGAGGCACACAGAAAACCACAAACACACAGATGATGAGCGATTGGCACAGACACACAAATCACACGCTCATCACGTGACTCACCCTGGAATCCCACGAAAAACAGCGAGTGTTTGGGCTTCCCTCCGATTATTCCTATGCAGCAGCGCAGCTCCAGCAACCTCTACGGACACGGACGGAGAAAACATGAGCTCCGAGCATCACAAAATCATTTTGTGTGTGTGTATGTGTGTGAGTGTTTTAACAAACCTTGACACATCGGGTGTAAGCAGGATTCAACGCATCCGACCCTAGACGCACAGGCACCAGCAGAACGAGCGACTTCCACCCAGACCTCACTGAGAGATCCGTACGGGACGTCCCACACAGGTTTAACACGTCTCCAATGTACACTACAGAGAAACAGAGAGATTTAGTGTTGAGTTGAACAGAAATGTGCTAAAATATCAGATACTAGAGTTATTGTTACCATTAAAGTTGGATCTCAATAAAACCGTGTCATTGCGTCATAGCAATTTACCAGTTTTGCCATAATAACAATAACTATGGCACATGTGGCAGAAATCATAGTTAATATGGTATGAAAAAAAATGTTTATGTAAAAATCCAAACTGGGGGTTGCGAATTATTGAAAATGTAATAATTAAATCACAAAAATTTAAAATTAAAAAATATTTTAAAATAAAAACAAATCAAATAAAACACTTACTAAAAAGGATGAAATATTTTATTTATCTGCATGTCATGTGAACATGACATGCAACTATTAACCGACATCACTGACAGAACTGTGAACATGCGGATGTGTTGTTAAATTATTAAAATATTAAATTTCTTCAATTTAATATTATCAGTAAAAGGGGTTTGAGTGACAAAAAAGTTTGGGAATATAGTGGATTAATTACTTGTTTTGTGTGTTTATTGATGTTTTTGTGCTGGTGGAGGTTTGTTTCTCTTGTGATCAGAGAAAAGTTCTGCTTTTAGAAGATGTTTTCTTAAGATGTCTGCTAAAATTATGATGAATTAAATCTGTTGGGATGTTATAAAACTGGATGAAACAGTAGTAGTAGTGAATATCTTCTCCTAAAGGAGTCAAACAAATCATTACTGGTGAATGTTTTACAAGAAAACACCATTTCAGTCGCTCTCATTATTTCACTTTAAACTCAATGTTTTACTTGTCTTTTCTATCTAATTATTTGTGAATTTACTAGCAATTTCTTAATTATAGCAAGTTATGTTACACCA
Organism: Mylopharyngodon piceus; assembly: GCA_039654765.1. Taxonomy (NCBI): domain Eukaryota; kingdom Metazoa; phylum Chordata; class Actinopteri; order Cypriniformes; family Xenocyprididae; genus Mylopharyngodon; species Mylopharyngodon piceus. The sequence goes on along the minus strand of CM077457.1, from coordinate 6,598,340 downwards.
ATTTTTTTTCCGCTGTGAACCAGAAGGCCTTAACATGACTTAAAATACGAGAAGCATTAAAATAAGCTAAAACAACTAAAATTAAATATATTTTAATTCACCCTCTCAACAAGTTTTTTTTCTTTGAAAAGTGTGATTTCAAAATGTGGAAAAGTCATGAAAAGTGTAATGAATTTTATAATGAATATATAGTTTCCTAGTTATGCCAAGCTTGAAAATACTTTCAGGTAGAATTTGTGAGTAAAATATTATTTAAAAACCTTTATTAATATTATTTAAATATCTGTTATTCATATCCAGTAAATCATGAACAACTGAACATTGATGTGGAAAATGGGGAGCCTCTGTCAAAGCCATAAACATTACATCACAAAACATTTTACAAACACTCATTCCAGACATTTCTCAGGTCTGAAATGCTGTTACTGTGATGTCATTGCTAATATACGTGTGTCTCAGAATGAGATAAGCACACACATCAAACACGTTTAATGAGACGCACTGCTAAAGTAAAGTCTGTGTTGTGTCCAGATGAGCACAGATTCATTACAGCTTCCTGTCAGACTGACCTGTGCAGTCCTGTGCCACGTACAACGCCAGATTCGACAGCTCCGACGCTGACACGGCCTTCCTGTAACACAGCAACAAACACTTTTACATGCAGTTTAATATGAATATTAATACACGAGTTTCTTGTCTCGTATATTTGTATATAAAAACACTATTGAGAGATATAAATGATGCAATACACCATGAGACCATGAGGCCATGTATTACAGTGATTTTACTCTTAACAGGGTGTTGTTAGGCACAATGCAAAGCAGATTTTACCATGATAAAATAAATGTAACTTAAATAAAATAAAATGGCAGCAATATGATAATAGTGTGGAAGCCCATTTCTGCCACATACAAAAGAAAAATCTTGCTTTTGCAAGTCATAATTATGATATAAAGTTGTTATTACACTCTATTCAATTATTATACTCTAAGTCAAAATTATGACAGAAAGACATTAATTACACAGAAAGTCATAATTTCGATTTTTATCTAATAATTTAGATTTTTTAACCTCATAATTATGATTTAGTATGTCATGACTTTTTTCATAATTTCAACTTATGTCATAATTTCAACTTTTTATCTCATAATTGACTGTCATAATGTCATAATTTCAGCTTAGTAGCCTGTCATAATTTTGACTTTTTGATCTCATAATTGACTGTCGTAATTATGATTTATGTCATAATTTTGACTTTAATTTTTAAGTCATAATTTCAATTTTTCATCTCATAAATATGACTTAGCATGTCAATTTTCGACTTATGTCATAATTACAATTTACCAAAGATTTTTTTTTTCTTTTGTGGCAGAAATGGGCTTCCATATAATAGACTCCAATATCAAATTAATAATGGCATGTAATAATTAGTATAAAAAAAGGTTAAAACTAAAACTATAACCTTAAAAAACATTTTCTTTACCTGAAATAAAAGGATCTTTAACTGAAATAAAATAACAAATAACCAAATAAAAACATTTAATTTCATCAAGTTTCCAAGGCAACATCTCTTGTTTTTTTTAGTTTAACTAAAACTGAAAATAAATAAATAAATTAAAAAAAAACTATAGACATAAAAAAATAATAAAACAAAAATCACAAAAAACAGCTAAATTAACACAACTTTAAAATAAAAATGAAAACAGAATGTATGAAAATAAAAACAAATTCAAAATATTAATAAAAGCTATAAAAGTATATCAATGATATATATATATATATATATATATATATATATATATATATATATATATATATATATATACACACATCTCAATTATTTTTATGTATATCAATGATATTAAAATAACACACAATAAAGCACTGTCAAGCCTCACTCACTTACTGCAGTATGTGAGCCGCGATGGCCGGTCCGTACCAGTCACCCGCCCGTTTTCCAGAGGCCCTGCCCAACTCCACCAGCCGGTGCAGGCCGAATGGGGCGGATGGTGAATCCCCGAACCAGGACACCAGCCTCCGGTGAGTCCTCTCCTCCTGAGTCTCACAATCCAGAGTGGTGCCCAAACTGCGCCTGCGAGGTTTGCCCAAGTCTCTGAGGGAATCGTCCAGCAAGTGAGCGTCAACCACCTCCAGGTCATCTTTGGTCTGATGGTGCGTCGCAGGCCACGTCCAGCCTGAAGAGAGACGATACAGACCAGTGGAATGGCATTTCTATACATAATACACATACTGTGCCTTAGACACTAGTGCACTACTATTTGAAATGCTTTACGTTTCACATACTTTAAAAATTAAAAGTAGACATTGTGAAAGTGTGATTAGTAGTAGTGCTGTCAAAAGTACCGACTTCGATACCAAGTTGATACTGAAATTGAAAAAAAATGTGATGCTTCTAAAAACAGTCATAATATCTTATATTTTTGAACAAAAAACATGTTGTTTTACAAGTTACCATGTTACTACACTTACCACTTTTTATTAATTAAAATTCAAATAATACTACAGAAAAATCCAGTGTGATGCAAGAGAAAAATATTTTATCAATATTCATGTGATACAGTTTTTTGTAATGTCACTTACATTTGTTGTCTGTTTATAGTGTCAAATCAACTAAATTCAGTCCTAAAAGCAAAAAAAGGCCCCCCGAAATTGGCATAATATCATACGTAAAGCCACAGTTGATATCCACGTCAAAGTTGACCTGAATGCAAAACCAGTTATATATTTTTAAATGGTTATATCTCTTAAATTAAAAAAAAAACAAAAAACACCTTGTTAAAAAAATAAATAAATATATATATTAGGGCTGGGTATTGACACAATTTTCACAACTCGATTCGATTTCTATTCATATGTTTGCGATTCGGTTACGATTTCGATTCGATTCGATATCGATTATTTTGGATGTAGTATATCAGTTACAGTACATGGCAAATTTTCTAGAGGAAAAAAATCAACTAATGCTGTAAACTACACATGGGAGTCAGTTGGTACTACTTTACTATAATATTGAAGGTTAAAATTAACTTATTTATATACAAACACTTAAATTACACTCAATTATGTTTTTATAATAAATAAAGTTTAGAATTACATAATCATAATTTTCTACTCCAATTTGTTTTTTTCTGAAAGATAAACATTTAAATCGTGGCTGGCATAACTGATTTATTCAAACATGCATTAAATATTGAAGAACATTATAATGAATATGTAACGGCGCATAAATATATTTATCAGAATGCTGCTTTCTAGAGTTCATTTTTCTAGCTGACTAATGAGTTTATGGTCACTGAATATGTTTTTCTGAGGTAAATGTGACGTTTCGTGACATTGTTTACAAGCTGTTTTATTGACGACTTTCCGAGGTTGAAACACTGATTGAGCTATTACACGAGACATGATACGGATTTCGGTCAGTTGTACTGTATATTTTAACATACCTTCAGATGTTTATTCATGTTTATTTCGCGCAGTAACTGGTATTAAAGCGGAGGAGAGGATGTTCACATGCGCTCTGTGCTGCCGCTTCTCTTTAACTGGAGGCGCTACAGCGATCTGTCACGTCGCATTAAACAGCGCCAAAACGGTACTTATTTTTTGAATCTCATAATAAGATGGACGTCATTTGAAATCTGAGACTTTGCTTCATATCAAAAGTAACAAAACACAAAGATTATTGCAATTTATTGGATGGGAGGCACGCTACATGTTCTGTTCATTCATCAACTGAAAACAGACTAGACTAATCGATTCTTGGGATTTAAGAATCGATATCAGTTCGTAAAAATGAGAATTGATTAAAATCGAGAAATCGATATTGTTTACCCAGCCCTAATATACACTACCGTTCTAAAGTTTGGGATCGGTAAGATTTTTTTCTTTATTGTTTTTAAAAGAAGTCTTTTATGCTCACCAAGGCTGCAGTTATTTAATTAAAAATACAGTAAAAACAGTAATATTGTGAAATATTATTACAATTTAAAATAACTGTTTTCAGTTTGAATATATTTTATAAAGTAATTTATTCCTGTGATCAAAGCTGAATTTTCAGCATCATTACTCCAGTCTTCAGTGTCACATGATCCTTCAGAAATCATTCTAATATGCTGATCTGCTGCTCAAGAAACATTTGTGTACAATATTTTTTTTTTTTTCAGGATTCTTTGATGAATATAAAGTTCAAAAGAACAGCGTTTATTTGAAATATAATCTTTTGTAACATTATAAATGTCTTTACTGTCACTTTTGATCGATTTAATGCATCCTTGCTGAATAAAAGTATTAATTTCTTTAATATCTTTTCAAAAAAATAAAAATAAAAATTCTTACTGACCCCAAACTTTTGAACGGTAGTGTATAATGTTACAAAAGCTTTGTATTTCAGATAAATGCTGTTCTTTTGAACTTTCTATTCATCAAGGAATCCTGAAGAAAAGTACACAACTGTTTTCAACATTGATAATAATCATAAATGTTTCTTGAGCAGAAAATTGGAATATTAGAATGATTTCTGAAGGATCATGTGACACTGAAATCTGGAGTAATGATGCTGAAAATTCAGCTTTGCCATCACAGGAATAAATTACTTTGTAAAATATATTCAAATAGAAAACAGTTATTTTAAAATGTAATAATATTTCACAATATTACTGTTTTTACTGTATTTTTAATTAAATAAATGCAGCCTTGGTGAGCAGACAAAACTTCTTTTAAAAACATAAAAAATCTTACAGATTCCAAACTTTTGAATGGTGTGTGTGTGTGTGTGTGTGTGTGTATATATATATATATATATATACACACCGTTCAAAAGTTTGGAATCTGTAAGATTTTTTGTTTTTAAAATCTTACAGATTCCAAACTTTTGAACGGTGTGTGTGTGTGTGTATATATATATATATCTATATATATATATATATATATATATATATATATATATACATACACAAAATTAGTTTGTATTTTGATCATCTTAACTAAAACTATGCATTTTTAAGCATTTTTTTTTTTTTTTAATTTCCACCGGGTCCAAAGTGGCCAAATGCGTCATAAGGGTTAATGTTTTTGTGTGTACCCGCAGGCATCATGTGCAGCAGCAGTCCCTGAGCTAACAGCATCTGTGCACTGCGGAGCATGCAGCCCCATCCCGCGTCAGAGCTGAGGGCCGAGCCGTCCAGTGGCGGGAAACCTCTCCTGTAGGTCATCCACAGCAGGGAGGAGAATGCCCGCCGGAAACTCTCTCGCTCTCCTGAGAGAAAACACACGCTCACAATGAAAACCTGGCACTCAGTGCAACTGAGCATGCAGACACAACCGTCCTCTCTGCTTACCAGTGTAGCTCAGCTGAAAGGACTGTCCCAGCAGACACACGGGACTGCTCTTACTGAGACGCGGTCTGCTCTTCAGAGACCAGCCTGCACAGAAACAGAGGAAAAAAGTGTGCGGTAGAGCTCAACTTTAGTATCTGGGTTTATTGAAATGGGTCATTTAGTGAGAGAGGAAGATAAAGGTCAAACCAGGAGGATGTAGAATGATCAAATTACTAGAAACCTACTAGCTATCTTTTGACCATTCAAAAGTTTGGGGTCAGAAAGACATCAGTAAGATAATTAACACTTATTCAGCAAGGACAGATTAAGTCCATCAAAAGTGACAGTAAAGACATTTATAATCTTTTTTCTGTAGAGTTAGGCAAGTTCTCTTCATCTTCTGCTCCTATTATTAGTGGAGTACCTCAGGGCTCTATTTTGGGTCCGCTTCTTTTTAACATATGCGTCCACTGGGGGATATTATTAAGAAGCACAATGTTTCATTTCATTTTTATGCCGATGATACATAGCTTTACCTGCCGCGATTCCTTGTTGGAATGCATCTGGGACATTAAGAAATGGTTTTCAAATAACTTTATCCAACTTAATGAGGACAAAATGGAAATAATTGTTTTTGGTCCCCCAAAATTAAGGAGTAGTAGGAGCTGGGTAATGATTTCCCCTCAGTTTCCTCCAAGGTTAGGAACCTCGGTGTCATCCTGGATTCAGAATTATGTTTACCCAAACAAATTAACTCTGTTGTTTAGAATAGTTTTTATCAGATATGATGTTACTCCTCTGTCATCTTCCAGACTTTTAAGATCTTCAGACAGGGCTCTTTTATCGATTCCTCACTCCCGTCTAAAAATGAAGGGAGATGGAGCTTTTTCCGTTGCCGCCCCCGTCTATGGAACCAATTGCCTCTGGACATCCGCCTTGCACCTTCCATTACCATTTTTTAAATCAAAATTGAAAATGTATCTCTACTCCCTGGCATTTTAATATTATCATACTCCTGTTTTAATGTCAGTTTTGTTTGGCTTTACTCTGTTTTTATGTTTCTTTAATCTGCTCAGCACTTTGGATAGCTCTGCTATATTTAAATGTGCTATATAAATACAATTTACTTACTTGCTTACTTACTTATAATGTTACAAAAGATTTCCATTTCAAATAAATGCTGTTCTTTTGAACTTTCTATTTATCAAAGAATCCTGCAAAAAATGTATCACGGTTTCCACAAAAATATGAAGCAGCACAACTGCAAATGTTTCTTGAGCTTAAATTCATCATATCAGAATGATTTCTGAAGGATCACGTGACACTGAAGACTGGAGTAATGATGCTGAAAATTCAGCTTTGATCACAGGAATAAATTACATTCACATAGAAAAGAGTTATTTTGAATTTTAATATTATTTCACTATTTTTACTGTATTTTTCTTCAAATAAATGCAGCCTTGGTGAGCAGAAGAGACTTCTTTCAAAAACATTAAAAAAATCTTACCGACCCCAAACTAACTGACTAAAAGTATAAAATTTTACTTCAGTATCATTATACTTTTTCATTATCATTATACTTTTAATGTGCTAAAAGTACCATTAATTATATTTACTGTGAGAAACAAAATCATATTACATTTAATAGGGCCTAAAAAGAGTAAAAAAAATTGCCTCATTATGAAAAAATAGACATTAATCTACAGCATTTTGAAATTAGCACTCAAAGTAAAATACAATTGTCTTAATCTTTTGTAATATTACTATCACGTTCTCCTGAATATATGGAAGTATTATCTTAGGTGGCAGAACTAATAATTAATTAAAATTAAATATCTTACCTATATTATAAGATGTGAAACTAGTGATATCCTTTTTACTAAAACAAACCACCCATCTGAGAAGTCGAGAATAATCTTCAGCTAAATGCAATTATTGTTTACTAAGCGGCATTATCATAAAAATTTGGTAGCTACCAGCACTAATCTTTGTGTCAGTCATTTATTTTAATTATTTAACCAACAACCTACAGATCAAATAAGTTTAAATTCAATACAATAAAAATGTTGGACAAACACTGGCCATCAAAAAACATATTTTTATAAAAATGGTTACACTCAAAAATGGCTACATAACATCTACACTTCTCCACACACCTCCATATCTGACGTTATTCCATGCTGAAACGAGTTTGGTTTTGAGTTTGGTCTTCTCCTTGGACTGCTGGACGTGTCCGGCGACATTGAGATCCAGCAGGCCCGGGTTCGACAGGTTGACCACCTCAAAGGACGCGAGATCATCTGCGGGCTCCATCCCTGTATCAAACTCATCACTCACATCCATAACCCTGTTACCATGACGTCCAGGGAATCTGAATCCCAACCGTCCAATCAGAGGAGGGATGGATGTTAGGGGTACGAGTGATGCTGCAGTTGTGCCGCTGTGGGACAGGGAGTAAAAGTTAACAGAGGTTATTACAGAGCTCTGTTCAGGACTTTCTCAGGGAAATACTGAGACGTGTGACACACATGTGACTGAAGGAATCTTACAAATGTGTCAAAGCAAAAGTTAAGCCATATTAATATCACTAAATTCAACAAAACATTTCAAAAAGATCTTTGATAAGTGTTTAGATAACTATTTGGTGTTGAATATAAATGATTCCGGTTTATCTGCCCTGTAATGACTGTATTGAGGGATATTATGCTACTCTATTTACCATGGTACTGAATGTACATATTCATATAGTATTTAGTACATATATAATAGTAGTTAATCATACAATAGTAGCTATATGTTTAAAAATAAGGTATTGCCATAGTACAATGTCCAAATGTTTCATTATTATTATTTGTGAGGATTATACTGAATTTCAGATGTAAGAGTGACGTACGAGGGTTTGTTGAGTTGATGCGGAAACAATGTTTATATGCACAGATTCGCCTCTCGAATAAATAGACGACTCACTTTCTTACACGAAAGGGATACTCTTTTAATTATGTGATAAAATACCTACCTTAAAGGCTGTTTTGATTGTCATGTCATTGTAAATATCGGAGGATTTCTGCTGGAAACTTTCCGCGTTGCAAACATGCCGCGACGCCACTCAGGTTCACTGCCTGACTGTATCTCCGCCTCTTCCCTCCTTCAGTTGGCAACGAAACTCGCATCTTTCCTCTGATTGGCTGTCTGGTACTTCAGTGCTCTCTGATTGGTCACTTGAGTGTCTATGTAGAACTGGGAATGTCCTAAATAAGTATACTATCGCTATACTGGGTTTAATCCTATTACGTGTAATGTCTGTTCTGACTAAGATAACAGAAAACGGTAAGAGTTTGTACCTGTATGGATTTATTTGTGTTAAATCATATTCAAACTACTGCTAAATAATCAATAGTTCAAACTCAGCTATTACGTTAGGATAGTTCACGACAAAAGACTGTTATAACAGACTACACAATAGTATGAAGTTAATACTTTTAATAAACTAACATTTTTGTAATATTTTATAGTTATGGTATCGTATTTTATGAACTTATATTAACTGGGCAAACATATGAAATAATTGTGACACCACATGACTTGGTTAGGGCCTGTGCAAAAATTATTTGTCCCAGTCTGTGAATTTTAGCGGCAATTCTGCTTATACAGCTAAGCTATATACAATTTTTAAACTATAATCTTGATGTGCATGTTATTTGTCATCTTCCAAACTAATCGATATTTCAAACTCATTTATCTAGGAACGCATGCAAGACGACAAACAACCCAAAACCAAACATGTGATTGGCTTCTTTATTATTACTGCACTTTATTATTGTTATTTTTTAAATTGCATTAGTTTATAACATTGCCTGAGGTGAGAAATCATATAAAAACTGTAAATAAACAATGATATAATAAGTGAATGTACAAAAAAAATCACAGGTAAAACAGTTAAGAGGAAGATTTATGCAAAGCAGCGTAGTTCCGAAGGGTGACATACAACCTCCCATTTTAATAATCAAACAGGGCAAAAATCATTCAAATAAAATTATAAACGTATAAATAAATACAAAGAGAAAAATTAATAAAGTGCATTCTGTAACATTGCTTGTACTCTTGCGCAAGTAACTGTCTCTACAGAATCTAAACACATGGACAGAAACTGACACCATCTATCCTACACACACTTTACAGCACAAATAAATATGAAAACATGTCTTGAAGGCATATACACCTTACCCAAATATTAAAAGCATATTAAAAATGATGTTACCTTGACAAAAAGTACTGTGGTGTTACTATGGCATAATGATGGTACCTGATATATTGTATACCATGGTACTGAATCATTACCATATCTATGTATATTCAGGGAAATACCATGGTTTATGTCCAAAAAATATGGTATTATCACAGTACAATGTCTAAAAGACAATGTTAATACCAGCCAAAATTCAATCCATCATTTGTCTCTCCCTCTAAAGGTTAATATTTGGCTAAAGTGTAAAGTTCTATATTGGCAAAAGACAGTCAATCAAGGATCAGCTGATTTTGATAATCATTGCGCTAACGTGGCACCAAATACTCCTAAGACATCGCTAGATTCACTACACACAAAGTCTCCAAAGGACGTTCACACAAACGTGATAGTGACTGAGTATTTTAAAGTGTAAACAGATTAGATCAATTCCACATGTAACATGAAGCCACTTCCAAAACATTGTTTCATCTCTCGCAAACCACTAGACGTTTACATGTCAACCTACTACGTAATAAATTCTTATAAAAGATCACTAATATGTAGCAAAAGTGAATTAAAAGCCCTGAATGGATTAAAATTAAACACATCTACACAAGGACGACCTCATACTTCACAAACTCTTCTGCATATACTAAAGGATAATTCAGGCTTTGTAAGAATTCAAGTGTATAATCCACAGTGCATTTACTGGCCTATTAATAATATAATCTAACAGGATGACATCATAGTGACCTATTTTCTTCATAGAGTTTGTCTAATAATCTCAATATCATTTCATAACAATGCCATCCTTAAGGTTTTCCCTTCAGTCTCAAGAGTGGCAAACTCAACTATATAGACTCTCTTTTCTTCTTTCCAAGACATTTAAAATTACGCCACATTAAAGTCAACATGAAACGACATCTGCAACCAATTTTACTTCCATAATCTACTTCTACAGGTATGTGCTATTATTGCCATAATGCTAACTGGCTTAAAATTGCTGCATTGACTTGTGGCAAGATTTTAGAAAGGCTGCATTTCCTACAAAAGCTATTTGACTATAGACCTTAGATAGGGTTGAATTTTACACAGATTAAACAACATTGCAATACATTACTTCCTGTCAAAAATTAAATGTCACCACCCTGACTAAGATCTGTTGGTGTACGGCCAAGGTAATGTTAGCCGAAAAGGAAAGTCGTGCACTGATGAATCGTGCACAATAACACCAGGAACATGCATTACTAAAGTAAATATGGTCAGTTTAGATTTCATGTTGACTTTTGCTGGGCATTTCCAGTGCAAATGTAATTAAGACAGCAGAAACAAGCACTTATTCACATGGTTCTGTCCTTGTGCAACAATCATTTTCCATTTCCACCAGTTAAACCTTTCCAAACCTCTTGTTAGTCATTCTGTTGCCTCTAGCATTAGTATAGAGCTACTGTCGGCAGTTTAACAGTATAGCTGAGGTACTGGAATGAGATTGTTTAGATATATGGTGTCGGTCACTTGGTAAACAAACACGGTAACGACCTCTTGATTCTAAATCTGACAAACTGATTGGTTGATATGGTGATGACTGAAAGTACATGCCCTCTACAGACCTGGCAGGAATGATTGGATGTGCAGTGTTCACTAGCATTAGGTCTTCATATCTTTTTTTTTTTTTTGACTCTTCTATTCACAATATACATGTAACATGCATCTAGAGAGACATACTGGTTTGTTCTACATCCACATATGATGGTGCATATACTCTTACGCCATATGCACAAACATATTTGACAATGATCATTTTGAAGCACCTTTACTTGTTTGCGATTCTTTTTTTTCTTGTTTATATCTTGGTTTGATGGCTGTAGAGTCTTTTGAACAGTCTGCATTTGGACAAATACTGGGAATGCATCCCATTTAAAGTTCCGAACAGAATATTCCTATTAGAATATTATGAATGTTTGGAAGAGCTCTTTGATGCCTTTTCAGGCTTTGACGATCCAGGACCGGGCCAAGTTCCCGTCAGCCCACGACGACTCCCAGACGAGGCCTCAGACTTTCCCAAGGTGGCGGCTCGTTTGTCCTCATTGGTTTTGGAGCTGTCCTTGGCCTTCCCGCCATCCTGAGAGCCCAACTTCATCGGCCCAAGCACAGTTTTAGCCACACTGGTGAGCTGTGTGACAAAGCTGGACCTGTCGCCAGGAGATACGGCACGTGATTTGCTTGTGCAAGGCGACTTGGCGGTTGGAGACTCCTCGACCACTTCCAGCCGACATCTTTCCTCTTGAGGGGCTCTGGTTGACCCCGATGGGGTTTGAACCCGTTCTTCAATGGTTTTGGACAGGACAGGAATGGCTTCTGAGACTTTAGGTGCACCAACAGAACTAAGTCCAGTCCCCTCAACGCTCAGAGGTCCTTTACCTGACTTGCTTGCCTCTGGAGCTACTGTGGGTGCAGTTTTCTCCTTCACTGGGATTATTTCGGTGACTTTGCCATTCTCCAGCCCTTTAGGACCCTTGGTTTGAAGGCTATGGGGTTTGAATTCCTGTGCTCCAGAGCTCTTGATAATTGGCGTCCAATTTGGGGTCTTGGAGCCACATCCCATTGAAGACGGGACGCTAAGAGATTCAATCTTTCCCACATCCCTGGCTGCCTCCTTCACTGTCAAGATGACTGAGACTTGAGAAGACTCAGACTTGGAGGCCACTTTCTCCTTCTGAGGTGTTTCGGCCAACTGGGTTGATTTAGGATCCAAGGTGGCTGCTATTGGTTCGGTTTTTGATGCAGTTCTTAAAACTGCTTCACTTGAGTCGGGCTTCTTCGCTTTACCCTCGGACTCTCGATCCGCCATTGAGTCCTGCCTTCCGAGATGCCTCGCCGGACTCAACGTGCGCTGGACGGGCATGTGCGTTGGTGTCTGGTCGGGTGGAGAGGGCGGAGCCCCGGGCGTATTCTCCCCCTCGATCTCCATCAGGCTCTGGAGAGCGTGCTCGCAGTGGAACGACTCCCGGCGGTATTCTGCATGCACAACATCCAAACCGTGCTTCCTCATGGACACGCAAAGCCCTCCCTTCCTGTCTGAGCCCACAGAAGACGAGGAGGACGGGAATGACGGTGGAGGGGCCGGGCCAAGCTTCTCGGCGGATTGCACCCGTTGGAGGAGAGGGGAACGGGGTGGTTCTGCGCTCTTGGGCCGGGGGCGTGTGATCGGAGGAGAGGCATGGAGCTTGGCGGGGAAGGCCTGGGTGGTGTTGGAGCTGCCGACAGTGTGTCCAGCAATGGGCGGCGGGGAGGACGAAGTGGGGGATGGCGTGTGAGCCAGCGGGGACAGAGGAATGTTCCCGGCAGATTTGCAGCGAGCAGAACGGTACTGCCGGTGGAGTTTGGGTGAGAGACCGTAAAGAGAGCTTGGCCGCATGTGCTGAGACGTCGCAGGCGAGTTTGGCGTGCTGGACGCCGGAGAGCTGCTCTGAGACGACGTGCCTGAAAGGACAAGGACAGAACCAGGTCAGAACCTCAAAGAAACATGTAAAGGGCACATAATAATCAGTCAAAAGACCCAAACACTGACTGAAGTTAAATATCAAAGGCTAATTGAGTTCATTTCAAAGCACGTCTGCCGGAAAACGAAAGAGGCAACACACGCCACAGAAATATCATCTTCAGTAGGTCAAATGTCACTCAAGTACATACTGTGAGGCAGCAAGGTTTAATCAAAACATGGCAAAATTCTGCTTTTTTTTTTCTCTAGAAAGGAGTTATTTTGTAACCAGACATGAGATGGTCCTCACTGCAGAACACGAGATCCAGGGGGCGAGGTTGAATCCAGATCCAACTCCTCCTACTTTACATATTCCTAAACCTACCCGTCTCCACCCCCTAATCCCTAAACCTACCCATCTCCACACCCTGGATCTGGATTCAACTCCTCCCACTTTACATATCCCTCTACCTAAACCTACCCGTCTCCACCCCCTGATCCCTAAACCTACCCATCTCCACCCCCTGCATCTGGATCTTGGGTCTCATGTTCTGCAGTGAGGAGCTACTGGACATTCTTGCATGTGCTGTATAATACAATTGTTCGGCTACTCAAAAACTTAGACCCCAATCATACTCTTGTTATATCAACACAGATGCTTCTAGCTTCAAGCTTCAAGCCATTGAAGCTTGACATTGGACTCTGTGCCTTATGGCAGAGACATTGGACTCTGCCATAAGGCACAAGCATTTTTATGTATGCTTTGCATTCTCAGCACTGTTGCAAGTGGAGCTATAACAGTCAACAGTCTTCTACAGTCAACATGTTTAAAGCAAGGTGTGTGATTAACCAATACAAACCATCCAGTTACAAACATTAAACTGTAACTCTATCGCCCCCTTGTGTACTGCTGTTATTACTGTAATGCAAGAATGCATGCAAAGAATATAAACACACATGGAATGTATTGAATCTTCATTTTCATATTAGTATAATCTCAATCAGTCAAGCTAAAGTAATAAAAGTAGTAAAATGCAAGTATACATTTAATAAATAATGCATATAATAAATAATAAATTGACTTACTACTGCTACTACTAATAACAAAAACATAAATTTGCAAAAGATCAGAATAAAGAGGTATTTTTTGCTTCTTCTTTTTTTAAATTGTACATGTTTATTTAATTAAATTTAACATTTGATTGATTTTTATCATAATGAACCCCCAGGGGTTTGTGTCCCCTTGGTTGGGAAACTCTAGAAACACTCATTTTGACTGAATAAAACAAGTATAAATGACACCACAGATTCAGCTAATAAGATTCCATATCATAAAGCAGTAGGAGGAGCTCTGACCGAGGTAGGCGGAGTCTGGAGGAGAGCGGTACGTCTGTGTGGGTGAGCGAGCAGACAGGTTGTGTGTCGGCGATCCAGGCAGACTGTCTCCAGATGACAGCGAGCGATTCAGAGAGGACAGACTACGACTGGTGTGAAGCAGGTTTGACTGTTTCGTGATCTTACGAAAGAGAGAGCTGCGCTTCTTACTGCAGACAGAAAGAGAGAGACTAATTGAGTAAAGCAATTATATAAATGAGGTGTATATTTTATGTGAAGGCATTCACTCTTTCTGACCTCTCTTGTCCATCTTTTGCTACTGACTTCTTGTTGCGTCTGGCCATCTTGGCTTTGTAGCTCAGCTTCCTGGCTGGCCCGATCTTTATGGACGTGTTTTCGAATGGAGTAGTTGTCACTGTTACTTTGTTGCCACTCTGAAAATCCAAATGCACCATGTTAAAGTTATCTCTAGAAAGTAATTATCATGAAACAACAGGTCTGTTCGTGATGCCCGTACCTTCAGAATGAGCTCCACCACCTCTGTGTGGACCAATCCGTGCACAGACTCCCCGTTCACATGGGTAATGAGGTCACCGGCACAAAGCCCCGCCTCCTCGGCCGGCCCGCCACACTCTACATGCTATGATTGGAAGAAAGCAATGTCAATCATCACATGCAACACATTCTTCAGCAATAAAATCAGTAGAATGTCTCAGAATGTGTTCCTACCCAGACCATGTGATGCACGCTGTACACGTTACTGTCGCCCATGTAGACTCTGATGGCGCGCAGCGTGAAGCCATACTTCTTCCCAGAGCGATGGATGGTGATCGGTGAACGCAGGACGTTGACCGTAGGTGAGTAGTCGCGACTCGGAGATGAGTCACGAGACGAGGGATTGGACGAGATGGAGCGAGGAGACATGGGACTGGCCAATGGAGACGTACCATGCTGCTCAACTACGGGAGAAAAAAAATAAAACCAAACAAATTTTTTACACAGAACTTGCATGGAAAAATGTACATAAGAATGGTTTTATGAATGGCTTTATACAGAAATGTGCATGTTTCATAAATGAGGCCCACAAAAAGGCCCATTATTAAAGAAAACACAAACCCCATGATTTTATAAAAGCATGAACACAGCTGTCTGTAGTAATTAATGTGCTCACCTGCAGGTATGATGACAGACAGGGCCGTGGCAGAGGCCGACTTTATGACTTTGGTGCCGGAGCGAGTCGCGGTGCGTTTCTCACTGTCGGTGGGAATCTGATGATGTCGAGCTCTTCGTAAGACGAGGTCACTTCCGACTCGAGGCCCAAACGAGTCTGGCATGTGCAGAGACACTGCTGCTGTGGCGGCATCGGCGGGCCGCAGAAGTTTATCTGAGAAACAGGAAGATCACCCAAGATGAATAATAATTTGCACAACAATATAATGTATGAAATAATTCTCTTTATTTGAAAACCAAATCACCTCCAGGATGTCCCACTGAGGCCACAGAGCTGGACTCCAGCAGACTGGAGCTGACGGGCATGCTGGCGCCCTCTAGTGACGTACCCCTGACTTTGATCGCTGGCTGGCGCATGTGCACGTCACCGTCTCCCTCTAGTGGAGAAGCGAAGCGGTGCGTATCCATCAGCGCTGAGAAACGCCGGCGTGCTCCTGGAGGACTGGAGTCTGACTCAGTGAAGGATGACTCTGAACATGACAAACGCTTCCTACACAGAGAAAGGAGCATCATCAGTGGTTTTTAGGATAATCAATGTTCAATTAATAATTAAAAGTACTAATAATAAACATCAAAACCATATTTTAATACTTTAAGACGTTATAAGGTTGATAGATAGTGCTCAAGGGCTCTAGGTGGTTTCTAAGGTGTTCTGAGTGGTTGCTAGGGTGTTGCTATGTGATTACTGGGATGTTTTAGTGCATTGCTATGTGGTTGTGGTTCTGAGTGGTTGTAAATTTGCTATTATGTAGTTGCTAGGTGGTTTTAAGGTGTTCTAAGTGGTTGTTAGGGCGTTGCTATGTGATTGCTAGGGTGTTTTTAGTGCTTATGTGGTTGTTGTGGTTCTGAGTGGCTTTAAATGTGAAATTATGTGTTTGCTAGGTAGTTTCTAAGGTGTTCTGAGTGGTTGTTAAGTTGTTGCTATGTGGTTATATGTTTTTAGTGCATTGCTATGTGCTTTTAATGCGGTACTGAGTGGTTGTAAACTTGGTTGGTTGCTATGTGGTTTCTAGGGTGTTGCTAGGTGGTTGCTAGAGAGTTTTTTTCAGTGCATACTATATGCAGTTGTTAGGCAGTTCTGAGTGGTTTTAAACATGCAACTATGTGTTTGTTATGTGGTTTCTAAGGTGTTCTAAGTGGTTGCTATGGTGTTGCTAGGGTGTTTTTAGTGCATTGCTATGTGGTTGTGGTTCAAGTGTTTTAAACTTGTTACTATGTGTTTGCTAAGGTGTTCTGAGTGGTTGTTGAGGTGTTGCTCTGTGGTTACTGGGATGTTTTTTTCATTGCTATGTGCTTTTAATGCGGTTCTGAGTGGATTTAAACTTGGTTGGTTAAACTTGTGGTTGCTATGTGGTTTCTAGGGTGTTGCTAGGGTGTTTTAGTGCATGCTATATGCAGTTGTTACTCGGGCAGTTCTGAGTGGTTTTAAATGTGGTTGTTAGGTGGTTTCTATGGTGTTCTAAGTGGTTTCTATGGTGTTGCTAAGTGGCTGCAAGGGCGTTTTTAGTGAGTGGTTTTAAATATGCTACTATGTGGTTGCTAGGTGGTTCCTAGGGTGTTTTTAGTGAATGCTATGCAGTTGTTAGGCAGTTCTGGGTGGTTTTAATTTAAATGTGCTACTATGTGGTTTCTAAAGTGTTCTGAGTGGCTGCTGGGTTATTCTGGGAGGTTATGTTGTCTGTCTTACATCTCAGGGGATCCGGTTCTCCAGGTCTTGTCTCGGAGGGTCAGGCTGCCCAGACTCTCTCTCTTGCTGCGATCTTCTCTGTGAGCTTTGGGCTCTCGGCGGGTCACCACAGGCTTGTGCTCCAGCTGGGACAGATGCTCCATGCTGCTGTACACCTGTGATTCAGACACATTACATGAGTCCTGGAATAGACTACATTACCCATAATCCTCAGTACTGTCTAATTAGCAGAACTGCCTTGGGAAGTTCATATTTTCGTACAGGTTCGTACAGGTTTGGAAGTTGTACATTAGGTGTGTATATGATTATCAGGAGTGAGGTCTAACCTTGCTGAAGCGTGGAGAGCAGGAGGAGAAGTGGTGAATCTCCACTGGCTCGTCGTCATTGGTGTCGTCCTCATCGTACGAGTGAACGTGATGATATCGCTCTGATCGCGCTGAAACGGACAGCGTTTAGATGAAAATGTTAATATGTGGTGAGCGCCAGGGGCGATTCTAAGATTTCAGTATTAGGAGGGGAATATTAGACCGTGATGTTTTAAACACTATTATTTTTTTAACTACATTTTTGCAATATAAGAAGATCTACATTTGTCACCTGGCGGAAAACACACACTTTTAACATGAAAATGACATGAAATTACCACTATAACCGGTAGATGGCAGCAGAGGATCACTCATGAGCTTATTTCAGACACTCCAGTCAAATTGTGTTTATATAGCACTTTATACAATAGATTGTTTTAAATTCAAGCAGATTAACTGCATAAAACATGGAAAAAAATGTCAGTGTCGCTTTCCACTAGTATTACGACTATCAAGCGGCATTCCAGTGTGTTCATGTTTTTTACTCGCGAACGTCAAAGAAGGTGGAGCCTCAGAGCCACGCCCACCTATTGCGTCATCACCACGGACCAATGGTAGTATGAACGTGTTTACTACCAAGAGTGAACTTTTACAGAAAGTTTGCGTTGGCAAGCTGTTTCGAACTCCTAAAACAAACACCAAAACGTACTTAGTTTTCGCCTGACTGTGTTCGAAATGACATCACAGCAGTTTGTTCTTCGATTTTGCATGAAATATATCGGGGCCTTAACAGACACCAGCATAAACACACACATAATCCATCCGTCCATCACTCACTGTCGAAGTAGCTGGTGTCCTCCTCCGACTCCAGGTGAGGGATGAACTCGGCTTTCTGACGGAGCAGACTGCTCCAGTCCAGATCACAGAAGAACGGATGCTGCTTCACCTCGAATGCTCCACCTGCGCACAAACACACCACTCCATTCAGCATGTGCAGAGCTTCCGACTCTACCAAAGCAATAAACCACGCAACAGTAACATGATAAAAGACAATCAATGCTCCACAAATAATCAAATGTAGATATTTATATTTTCATTAGACATTGTGTGGTTGCTAAAATGGTCTAGAATGGGCTTGCTAGGCCGTTGCTAGGTGGTTACAAGGGTGTTTTTAGTGCATACTATGGGGTTATTAGGTGATTCTGAGTGGTTTAAACTTGCTAGGTGGTTGCTTGGTGGTTTCTAAGGTGTTCTGAGTGGTTGCTAGGTTGATACTAAGGTATTTTACTGCATATTATGGGGTTGTTGGATGAGAGATTTTAAACTTGCTATTATATGGATGCAAGGTGGTTTCTAAGGTGTTCTGAGTGGCTGCTAGGGTGTTGCTAGGTGGATACTAGGGTGTTTTAGTGCATACTATGGGGTTGTTAAATGAGAGATTTTAAACTTGCTACTATATGGATGTAAGGTGGTTTCTAAGGTGTTCTGAGTGGTTGCTAGCATGTTGCTAGATGGATACTAAGGTGTTTTAGTGCATATTATGGGTTGTTAGATGAGAGATTTTAAACTTGCTATAATGTGGATGCAAGGTGGTTTCTAAGGTGTTCTGAGTGCTTGCTAGGGTGTTGTTGTAGGATACTTTTAGTAAATATTACGTGATTGTAAGGTGATTCTGAGTGATTTTAAACTTGCTACTATGTGTTTGCTAGGTGGTTTCTATGGAGCATGCAGTTGCTAGGGTGCTCTGAGTGGTTTTGAACTTGCTATGGATTGCTAGGTGGTTGCTAAGGTGTTCTGAGTGGTTGCTAAGTGGTCACCAGTATGTTTTAAGTGAATTTTATGGGGTTGTTGGGCAGTTCTGAGTGGTTTTAAACTTGCTACTATGTTTTTGCTAGGTGGTTCCTAAGGTATTCTGAGTGGTTGCAAAGGTGTTGCTAGGTGGTTGCGAGGGTGTTTTTTAGTGCATGCTATGCAGTTAGGTGTTACTGGGTGGTGTTAAACTTGCTACTATGTGGTTTCTAGGTGGTTTCTAAGTTGTTCTGAGTGGTTGCTAGGGTGTTTTAGTGTATACTATGTGTAGGCAGTTCTGATTTGTTAAATGTACTACTATGTGGTTTCTAGGATGTTTCTAAGGAGTTCTGGGTGGTTGCTAGGGTGTTGCTGGGTTATTCTGGGGGTTGTTATGTCGTTGCTATGGTATTCAGACCTGGAGTCCCTCCTTTTTAAACTATTCTTCTGCAAAGAAATATTCTTATTTAATTGTCATTATTTACACCATGGTAAAATGCTTCAGACACGGCTCATACACCCAGATTTAGAGCCCAAATGAACAGCTCTAATCTATGTCAGCAGTTAGAGTGCATCAGCGTGTGTTCAGTGACAGAGGGTCACATGACTGCAGGTGTGTGAGGTCACCTGTGCCCAGTCTGAGCAGCGGGCTGGTCTGCAGTAGAGATGAGATCAGGTGCTGCGCGTCAGCGGGGAGAGCGTCGTCCTCCTCGGGCCACACGATATCATCTACGCACACACACACGCGTACACTTTAGGTTAAATAACACTATATTTTATCATAATCAGTATTTTGTCTTATTTTCTAGTAAAAATACTGAAATCTCCTTAAAACAAAATATATTTATTTAAAATGTGACTATTTGTTTGCTTTTTATGTTTTTGGAATTTCCTATTAAAGGTTCGCTGTTAAATGTGATTATTTCTATTGTTTGCTTCTATATCTATATTTTTACTATAGATATTTTACATTGTGTGCATTGTATACATCTTTTGCTTTTTTGACTTTGATTCATGAGAAAGTTTCACTGTGTAAAATATCTGATGTTGTGATGTCGGCAGATTGTAGGTGCGTCTTTACCTGAGATCACCTGACCGAACAGCTCCTCCGGTGTGTCGCCGAAGAACGGCACGCAGCCCACCAGGAACTCGTAGAGAATGATGCCCATGGCCCACCAGTCCACCGGCTTCCCGTAGCCCTGCCGTAGGATCACCTCCGGGGCGATGTACTCCGGGGTGCCGCAGACCTGGGGTCAAAAAATTATTAACCAACTACACTTGCATATTTCCTGAAAAAAATGAAAGTGGTGTTTATGAATACAAAACTTTCCACCATTGCTAAGGAAATTGCTGAGGCATTGCTATGCAGTTGCTTAGGTGTTTGGAATTATTTTTAGCATGTTGGTGTTTGGAATTATTTTTAGAATGTTGGTATTTGGAATTATTTTTAGAATA
Organism: Mylopharyngodon piceus; assembly: GCA_039654765.1. Taxonomy (NCBI): domain Eukaryota; kingdom Metazoa; phylum Chordata; class Actinopteri; order Cypriniformes; family Xenocyprididae; genus Mylopharyngodon; species Mylopharyngodon piceus. The sequence goes on along the minus strand of CM077457.1, from coordinate 6,577,501 downwards.
TTGGTATTTGGAATTCCATGTCTTCAAATACAATATTAACTTATTTTAAAAGACAGTATTTTCTTGTACCTGTTTATCCAGGAACTCCCTGGTGTCCTTCTCGATGTGTCCCTCGTACAGGTTTGTGGTGAGACTCATGAGACCCATTTTAGACAAACCGAAATCAGTGAGTTTAATGTGACCCATGGACGTGATGAGCAGACTGATGGAGAAAGACAGACAAAGATCATGTGACACAGAAACACAAACGCTCACAGTGAAGCTGAGCGGCAGTTCTGACATGTGTTTAATTATATAACACAATCTGTCCAAATGAAAAGATTTTAATTAATCTCACACAGGAAGTGTCTGTCGCCGCCCAGCAGATGGCAAATGAATCCCAGCAATCATTTAATTGAATGTGCAGGGTAATTTAGTAAATTAAACGCTCACTGCCGTCATCATTAAACAGAATTCAGATATATTCTGATTCAGTCTTGTCCACTAGGAGGCGTCTTACTTGTCAGGTTTGAGATCTCGATGCACAATTCCATAGTTGTGAATGTACTCGAGCGCCAGGACGGTTTCAGCGAAGTACATGCGTGCCATTTCCACTGGCAGCGCTCCGATATTCTTCAGCAGTGTTGCGCAGTCGCCTCCTGAGCCACAGGAAACAAAAAACACAGAGGAGATCACTTTAACATCTCAGCTGTGTCTTAAAGACAACAATACAGAAGTCTCCTGCTTCTCAGATGTTTCTCTTTCATTAAAATAACTTCTCCTCCTTCTTGCAGCTCATCTCCTCTTTTCTGATGATGTGTTTACTGGTGCGAGGGCGGGGCAACCTGTCACTCACATCAGATCCACCAATAGCAAACCACAACCACCAATCATTTCCGCATAAACAAAATCAAGCCCTGTCCTACATCTGTTCTTGTTTGAGAAGCCATTTCACTCAGATATACGTCATAATAGGGAAGAAAAGATGATCACAACTTCCGTTTCATGCCGACTTTAAGAGAAACATCTGAGAGTTGATACTTAAACAAAACATAACCAAGGCCTTAGTAAAGTCTCATGAGCCATAAAAGAGCGATCAAACTGCGTGTGTATCTCACCCTCCACGTACTCCATGACCATACACAGGTGTCGTCTGGTCTCGAAGGAGCAGAACATGCTGACCACGAACGGGTTCTCGGCGAAGGTCAGGATGTCTCGCTCCACAAACGCCTGCTGGACCTGGTTCCTCAGAATCAGGTTCTGTTTGTTGATCTTCTTCATAGCGAAGCGCTGCCGGGTCTCCAGATGACGGACCAGATACACCGCTCTGAAAAACACACAGAAACTTCTGTCACTGTCTTGTGTGTGTTTGGTTATCAGGTAGATACACACACACACTACCATTCAAGATGTAATATAAGTCTCTGCTGTCCCCAGAATGTGTCTGTGAAGTTTCAGCTCAAAATACCCCACAGATCATTTATTATAGCTTGTCAAATTTGCCCCTATTTGGGTGTGAGCAAAAACATGCCGTTTTTGTGTGTGTCCCTTTAAATGCAAATGAGCTGCTGATCCCGGCCGCTTTCCAGAAGAGGGTGGAGCTTTAACAGCTCACGCTTCGGTTGATCAACAACAACAAAACTGGAGAATCTCACGCAGACAAAATGACGATTGTCAGTAACGGTGTTCAGCCTTATATTGTTCAAACCGGAGTCGGACACTAGCCACGTTTACATGTACGCTTTTTTGTCATTCCGATTAAAATCATTCCGATTGAAAGATTCGGTGGAGTGTTTACATGAGACGTTATCTAATCCGATATGGTGTTTACATGCACCGGCGCTTTCAATCTGAATGACTTTGTGACATGCGCACATTAGCTTATGTCCTGTTTGCCGCCTTGTATTCCTATCAACATGGAGTTCCGTTATTTCTTATGCGCGCTATTTTTATGTAAAGTGTTGCTCTTAATCAAGCAACAGCGTGAAATTTGTAGCATATTACTGCTGGATGGTATGAGGAAAAGACGGGAACAGGAAGCTGACCTGTTTGGTGGCTGTGCATCTCTAAGGAGCATCTCAATACTACCCCTCCCTCCTCCGTAAAGCAGAAGTGTGTGGATGAAGGTCCGTAGTAATGATTCATTGAGTTCCTTCAGTGTATTTAATAAATGTGTTGTTTCAGTTTTATTCCAGTTTAAGTTTGCCGCCGACATTTTGCATTCTGACGACCCCTGACCGCTTGACGTGATGACGTAGACGCAAAGTAATCGGTTTAACTCGTTTGCATGGCAGACTTCTTATTTTGTTCTGTTTATAGAAAGGTTTATCCCACCTCTCTCAAACCGATTACAATTTCATTCGGTTTGGGCATTTTTATTCTGATTGAGGTGTTTATATGGAGCATTTTCATTCGGATTGGACTTTTAAACCGATTACAATGCTCCATGTAAACGTGGCTACTGATGGAGAGACTCAGGAAGAAGTTACAACTTTTAGAATGAAACTGAATGTTTCTGAATGGTTAGTGGATAAATTTATGTAGTTGCTGTGGAGTTGATTCAACTCATCGACTAGCATGTGCCGTCATGTTAATATTTTGTGCAAATCCAGCGTTGAATTGACCCTCGTTTGTGAACAACACTCTACTACAACAACTCTTCCTCTTCTCTAAAGCAGCCCAACATGGCCTCACCCCCTTTGTTGTGTGGTCTCAGGGGGCAGCGTTTATGTAAATTTTAGGGTTTGTGATGTCACCAACCCAGGAAGAAGCTTGTTGTAGTCCCTACCAGCCGTTTGTTGTAGTCCTTAAAGGTCCCATGACATGCTGCTTTTTGGATGCTTTTATACAGGCCTAAGTGGTCCCTAGTACTGTATCTGAAGTCCCTTTCCAGAAATTCAGCTTTGGTGCAGAATTTCAGCCACTACGAGCCAGTCCCACAATGAGCTTTCCTTAGGACGTGCCATTTCTGTGTCTGTAGCTTTAAATGCTAATGAGGAGGAGAGAGGCGGGGCAAGGTGGAGGGTGGTTGTGTGGCCTTAACCAGCTTGCGGCCACGGTACCATACGCTAATGTTGACAGTGGATGTATCGCAATGGCTCGTAGACACGCAGTCGTTCAAGCTTTTCAGTTTGACCCAGAATCTGATCCGGATGGAGAAGCACCGGATGAAGAAGTTGCAACTCAGTGGCTACAGCAGGACGTCTCCGAATGGTTAGTTTAAAATATTGTGTCTGGATACGGTACTTTAGTTGGTTTGTTTATGTATGCTGTTACAGTTATTATCATGTAGCTAATGCTAGCCTACGTTGTTGGCTTTTCATGTTTCTCTGATTTGCTATCGTATATATATATATATATATATTTATAAATTATCAGCTATAGACACTAACCAGCGCCACTATATTAGTCAGACCTCTGCCATTATTACATCTATTACATCTGTGTCGGCGTATTACCAGAGAAAATAAAATTAACCCACTGTTTCTTCATAGGCTCGGATGAAGGAACTAAAAAAATACTTCGGTGGTCATTTGTACATCCAAACACTGAGCAACTGCCATGCTTCGCTTGTTTGCAAGCCATGATGTCTCTCGAAGAAAAAAAAATATTGCGCTCGCCTCGCACGGTAGTAGCTCATTTTCTCATGGGCGGGCAAAGCAGAGAAAGGGGAGGTAACCTTTCCCCGTATGACGACATATAGGGAAGATTCCAGATTGGGCCATATGAGCTTTCATTTTCTCAAAGGCGAAGCAGGATACCCAGGGCTCGGTTTACACCTATCGCCTTTTCTAGCCACTGGGGGACCATAGGCAGGCTAGGGGAACTCATATAAATGTTAAAAAACCTCATAAAGTGAAATTTTCATGCCATGGGACCTTTAAAAAGTGATTTCTGTAAAAGAAAATATCTCCCTTTGCATTGAACCTTGAGCGCTGTAACTTTGCAGATGTTGTTTGTGCTCAAACAGCAACATTACACACTAGTGTGTGTGTGTGTGTGTGTTGGTTTACCCGTAGGCTCCATTGCTGATCAGCTTGATGGTCTGGAAATCGGCCTCTCCAGGTGGTTTCATGGGTTTCATTTTTCCCTGGAAAAAGAGAAAAATCCCCTCAACACTTTATACTCATTTGCACAGGAAGTCATTATCCTTTCGTAACAGATGCTTTACTGACAAATAATCATTTTCAGGTTTCTTGGGACTGTGTGTGTGTGTGTGTGCTTGTACAGCTATCTTTGTGAGGACCAGTTTGAGTTTTAGACCATTGGAGTGAGGACCACAAGAGTAAAGTGTGGACATTTTGGCCGGTCCTCACTTTCTGAGAGCCCTTTAAAGGCCTGTTTGAGGGTCAAGACTTGGTTTTAGGGATCAGGTTTTATTTAGGTTAAGGGCAGGTTTAGGGTAAGGGTTCGGGTTAGGCACTTAGTTGTGATGGGAAGGGTTAGGTTAAGGAGCTGGAGACTGCAATGTGTCAATGAATGTCCTCACAAAGATAGATGTACAAGTGTGTGTGTGTGTGTTAGTGTGTGTTCAGACCTCTGCAGAATCGTCTGTCTCTGGTGTGACGGGACCCTCGCTGTCGTAGTGCTCTCGACTGACCATCTCTGAAACACAGACATCACAGACGGTCAGCGACCAGCACACAGATCCTCTATAATGAAATTAGTGTGTGATTGTGCGTCTCACCCTCCAGAGGGTCTCGCGTCAGGCCCAGCTGGCTGATGATGTAGCGCGGGATGTCGGTCTTCATCAGGTGTCCTTCTTTAGCGTGATCTTCAGCCGCCTCCAGCAGATGATAAAACTCCTCAGGGTTAAACTCCTGCACACGTATCAGAGCCACATCTATTATTGTTGCTATCCGGTTGTAATAGTTTTTGTAACCGTCTATAAATTGAACATTTGTAATTTGCTAAAGTACATGGACATTCTCCTCAAAACTTTGCTAAAGGCTCATTTCGTGAGCTTCTCAGTTTAACGGGGATAATGAATCGTTCATGTGGTTTAATCCTGGAGCAGCACAGAAACATTTTCAAATTACAGTCTGAGATTTAGAGGCAGTGAATCACAGAAGGTCAGTGATAACAGTGACACACTGCTTCAATCTAAATGCTAATGCAAGTTCAACTCGCTCTTGCTCAGAATACTTTTTTGAAGTTGGAGTAAAAATTGGAGTAAAAAAGTGTTGTTGGAGTCCAGAGGGGTTTGGAGTGTCATGTTATCTGATGAGTAGGAATAAGGCTTGAATGGATGAAAGAACAAACAAAACATATTTTCTCACCAAACACTCCAAGAGTCGGGCAGGTCGAGCGATGATGAAGAGGAGTTTCTTCACCAACTCAGTGACGAAGGTCAACTCTGAACTCTCTGACCGCTTATACGCCTGAGATAGAGAGAAAGAGAGATGAATGAAAGCTGATACCACTGATTTCTAAAATATTATGCATATAATATAATATAACCTGTTCTTGACAGGTTTAATGCGATGAACTCACATCATCCAGAAGTTTCTCCAGGTTCTCCTGCAGCTCAAAGAAGTAGACAGATGTGATGAGACCTTCTCCAGATTTGGTCAGGCAGTCTCTGGACAGCTCGATGATCTGGTGGTGGATGAAGCTCAGGACCCCGTCAGCCAGCGGCAGAACGCTCTCGGGACAATATGAGTGGATGAAATCACACAACCGGCCCTCCATCTGCGCCGTGGCCTGACGGAAACAAATAAAGAGATTATTTATGAAGAAAAAGATAAAGATAGACAGACAGATAAATGATCTAGTAATATTATTATTATTATTATTTCTAGATTGTTAATTACAAAAAACTTATAAAATACTTTGTGTGTGTGTATATATATATATATATACACACACACACACACACACACACACATTTTATATTATATTTTATATAATATATTAATATATATTCTAAAATAATAAATAAAAATAATATTATTTAGTATTTTTGTAATAAATATTCTACAAAATATTATTATAAAATACATAGAATATATATATATATATATATATATTTGTATGTGTATATATATATTACATACATTACATATATATTTACAAAAAAGTCTTTTAAATATATATTAAAACATTTTAATATTTCAAATATAGGACAGATGTTTGATATATAATTGTGTAGAACAAGATTTTTTTTTTTTTTTTAATTTTATTTTCATTTTTTATTTTTATTTGTCTCTTCAGTCGCCCTCAGTTAACCTGACGTTGCCCTGACGATATAAATGTGTTTGTCTTACAGTAAACTGAGAGACAGATACCAGACACCAGTTAAAGAGTTTTAGTGTGTGTGTTAGTGTCAGTTCAATCTCTCACACGCGCACACACACACACAGAGCGGCATGTTGTCTAAGTAAAAATCAATATAGTCTCCTCTAAGATGGCTAATGTTAGGAAAGAGGTTCACATGACGAGGTCAGCACTTCATGACACGCAGGTTACTTAAATCAGCAGTATCTAAGCAGTAATGTTTGCTCTATCAACTACCTCAGATGTTTCTCCTAAAATCAATAAAAATAAAAAAGACTTAAATGAGTCACTAGTTGTCATCCAGTAAGAGTCTAGAGCTGTAAAATGAATGTGAAGAGCAACTCAGATCATTTAATGAGAAATGTTTGAGTTCATATTGAGATCTCTGACTTTTGATTTGCAGACTTGGATCTTGAGCAAATCTGAGCTCAGTTTGAGACACGCTTGAGATCTCTTCTGAAGCTCTAAAGGAGACACGTGAGATTACTGGGGTCTTTTTCTCAGAAGAAATATCTGAGAAGAAAGCATCTAATTTTATAGCTTATTATTGTCCTTGGTTTTTAAAATGATGTTAATAATAATGCAAAATCGTCTCATTTTGGATCTCAGCAATGTACACATCCTTCACAGAGAAGCCAATCCCAGAATGTACTGTGACGAACTCTGTGAAAACATCCATCCGAGGTGGAGGAATTTATTCAGCACTGAAAAATGGCACACACACACACACATATATATATATATATATATATATATATAAAGGGTGTGAGTAAAAGAGATTAAAATGTGACGAGATTTCTCATGAAGGCGAAAAACTGTTTTGTGATATTACCATGATGGAGCATGAGGGTGAAATTAGGATAGAATATGCCACCGCTACATTTACATTGCGCCTCCACTGTCATTTTGCTTTTTATAGAAATAAAAACCATTTAAAGAGCTGCAGAGTCGTACGTAGTGCAGCAGGAATCAGAGTTCACTGATCACGTGACGAGATGACTGACGAGACCATGGCAGAGGATTCGTTGCAGAACAGAGCCTAAGCATCTGATAAATGTCTGATCTTGTAGAATACGCGCACAGCATCACCGCTTCCTATTCACAGAGTACGCGCGATCGCAAAATCGAAAGCGAAAGTAAAACGCGAGCGCACATTCAAACACGATTTCAATACCCCGCATTTTGAAAGCGGCTCTTTGATGCATGCAAATATCTCCCAATATGAAAGCTATCTTAGGCCGGGCTGTGTAGTTGTAACCATCTCTTAGCTCTGTATCATGCTTGAAGAAAAATGTGGTCTCTATTTGCACTTTGAACATTGAGAGTACTGTTTTTATTTCTATGATCGATTTGTGGAAGGGAGTTCAGTTAGGAGGTCAGAAGTTGTAGAAGCTCATAAATCATGTACAGTTCTGAGGTCTGAAGAGACTAATATGAAAGTTAAGTTTGTGGCAAAACCTTTTACAGTGCTTGAGTGTTGTCGTCATTTACTGTATATGATAATTCATACTCAGAAAATAGAACTGAAATGACATTCAGATGATTAGTTAAAACATTTCAAATTTTTCTAGTCATGTATTTTGTCATTGAGGATTTCTTAATAAGAAAAAAGAAAAAAAAAAAAATATATATATAGTATATATACTGTATATATGCTTGTGTTCTCACAGGTTTTAAGAGATGACGGTTTTAAGAGATGGTGAAGGTAGACAGGTGTGAGAAACAGGTAGAGAAATGTGGTGTGAGACAGGCGTGTGTGCTTTACCTTGGGGAAACGCTCCCTGTAAACATGATTCATCATGATGATCTCATTGTCATAGCAGGAGTGAGAACGACCCGGACTGAAGACATGAGAGAGAGAGAGAGAGAGAGAGAGAGAGAGAGAGAGAGAGAGAGAGAGAGAGTATGTGTGTGTTAAACACAACTACTGCAACAAACACGCACGAGCATGAGTGTGTGTGTGTGTGTGTGTTCACCTCAGGCTGCGTGAGCGTGGTCGTATGTGGGGTGAACAGCGTCCACCGTCATCGTCAGTGATGCTCTCTGTGCTGCCGAAGTGGTTGGACAGGAAGTGCAGCTCGTCCATGGTGGGTTGAGACGGCAGCTGGTGCAGACGCTCCTGAGATGAGCTGGAAGACTGGAGATAAACACAGAGATTTACAACTAAATCCAGCTGAACACAGAATGAAGCTATGAACAGGATGTAAACAATCTGGAACCGGCAGCTCAGTTTCAATCCCTAGTGAGCCGCCTGCTGAGACAGTATTTTAAGACATCATAGGTGCTGTTCTGACATGAACAGCTGTTCTAAACAACAATCAGCAAAATAATGCTTTTTTTATTACAAAGAAAGTTTTTAGTTTAACTGTACTCTCTGCATTTAAAACCTATGGTAATTAAATATGGTGGGTATTCAGGTAAAAATACATCTGGCAAAGATGTTTCAAAACAGCTCTGCTGTGAGAGCATGGTGTGTTTTTATCAGTGTACTGAGCAGGTGTCTGACTGTACAGTGAAAGATACAGTACATACGGCACACGCCGGCATGAATGACCCACAGCTGAAGTGCATTTGGGTGTGTTTGTCTGGACCAGAGCATTGATCTCACATGACCTACAGAAACACACGCAAATGAGAGACTGAAATACCGTTGAACTGGGTGTGTTGGTTCCATATCCAGAAGAGGGAAGAGACGCCAGTGACCATCTTCGCCCATCACTAGATAGATAGATAGATAGATAGACAGACAGATAGATAGATAGATAGATAGATAGATCATTAACATGAGACGATCTTCTAGTTTAAGCTGTATTAATGTTAACTAAGTGTTTATGTTATAGTAAAGTCTGAAGTGTGTTTTTATTTACCGTCTGGAGGAAGCGAAGGAGAAATGTGCAGGAGTGCTGGGAGAGAAGTTACGAGGGCTGTCCAGAGGACTACTTCCTGTGTGGACAGGAAGAAACACGACAGAATAAGCATCTCAGTTAGTCTATAACTAACTATTTCACAGACTGCATCAAACACATGAGCTGTCAGTATCTGTAAAAGAGTTTCCCCTGGAAGATGGTGGTTAACTTGAAACTGGTTAGAGCTGGTTGACCATCTAGGATTATCAACACACCAGCATTCAGTTCCAAAAACCATCTGGACCACCTGGTTTGTCCAGCAAGTTGGTTTGTTAGCTGGATTTCCAGCAGAGGGCGGGGCCACTCACCGATGTGTCCCGGTAACGGGGAATGTGGGCGGGGCAGAGTCGGAGAGGTCAGAATCAAACTCTTCCGGTTACTGCGGCAACTACAGACAAACAAACAGAGAATTAAATGCTTTAAGTATGAATTGTTTTCCTATTCATTTTCCAACATCAGAGAAAATGAGGTTCAGTCGGATTAAGAAATCTTCAGAGCCAAGAACAGAGAAACTGCGTATATATGTGTGTGTGTGTGTGTGTGTGTGTGTGTGTGCCCTGCAGTAGAACAACAGCGATACAGAAAATTCCATTTCCACAGTCATCAATCTCAGTCGGTGTGTACCGGCACTCTGAAGAAACAGAGAGGCACTCTGGACGAGAGAGAGATAAAGATGAAGAGATAAAGAGAGAGAGAGAGAGAGCAAATGGAGGAGTGGGAGTGAACGAGAGTTACTTGATACGCCTTGAGTGAGTGTATGAGAGCCATTACACACCATTACAGACATACACAGACTCAGAGTGTGTGTGTGTGTGTGTGTGTGTATAATCAGCTATATTGAGCAGAGAGCAGCCAAAAAAAAAAAAAAAGCTGAACGAACAGACTAAATAAAGTCTTATAGGGTTTGTTGCCCCAAATCCAGCAAATCAGAAGTCTTTTGGTGCTTCTATGACAAAAAAACCTGAAAAGAAAGATTTGATATTTGAAATTTGATCGCAGGCTGTCACAATGATGTCGACATCATTAGGAAGGATGTTAAATAGTACTGCCTAATACAGTACTAGTAAAAACACACACACAGGTGTAGACAGAAGATTAGTCAACTCTTAAGGGATCATCCTGAACAGAGCGACCTCCCTTAAAGAGACAGTGACCTTCTAAACCCTTTAAACATATCATGAAAATTTGACTTTTTCTGTGTTTAAGTGCTATAATCGGGTCCCTGGTGCATCTACCAATCCAGAAAACGTGAAAAAGTACAAGTTTTGGCAAGCCTTTCTCTGCAAGCATGTGAAAATACGAGCCGCTCAGATTTCGCTCCCCTATTGAGGTAGGAAGGGGATCTTATTATAATATTACCGCCCCTTAATCTGCACGATTCCACCCACGGCGCCGCCATTTTGTTTTCGCAAGTGACAACAGTGTACCAGTTCTAACACCATCATGGCAAAAGTTCAAGCAAAGCATGCTAACTGTTCTGTCGTTGGCTGCACAGACGAACACTGAACACTATTTAGAGTCTCGTTAGCTCGGACAGCCTGGTTGGACAGCTCGATTGCTAAAAAAGGAGCGTTTCTGTCCGAGCGATATTTTGGAAAAAATATTAGACCATTCACAGCATTTGATAGCAATCATAAACATTAGCCTGGTGTGTATGGCTCTGTTTGGCAAACAGGTACGCTATGTATAGTGGGCGTCCATACGAGTTTTGCGCAAAAGATTAACATGACGGCACATGCTAGTCGATGAGTTGAATCAACTCCACAGCAACTACATAAATTTATCCACTAATCATTCGGAAACGTCCAGTTTCATTCTAAAAGTTGTAACTTCTTCCTGAGTCTCTCCATCAGTGTCCGACTCCGGTTTGAACAATGTAAGGCTGAACACCGTTAGTGGCAATCATCATTTTAGCTGCGTGAGATTGTCCAGCTTTGTTGTTGTTGAGCAACCGAAGCGCGAGCTGTTAAAGCTCCGCCCTCTTCTGGAAAGCGGGCCGGGAGCAGCAGCTCATTTGCATTTAAAGGGACACACACAAAAAACGGCGAAAACGGCAAATTTGACAAGCTATAATAAATGATCTGTGGAGTATTTTGAGCTGAAACTTCACAGACACATTCTGGGGACACCAGAGACTTATATTACATCTTGTGAAAAGGGGCATAATAGGTCCTCTTTAAAGCCTACTGTGTCATATTTGATACGCAAAGTTGCCTCTAAATGATCAACATGATCTGCTGAAAAACCTGTTGCACACAATCTACCACATGCCTTCTGTCATCTGATTGATTTAGTTTATAGTTTTTTTAACAAGTAAAGGCATTTTAGTATAATTGTAAAAATGTCCACCTTCATCTTAGGGGTGTGGAATATCACGTTTTTTGATCGTGAACGATTAAATTGTCTCCACGATCTGCTTTTGAAGAAATATCGTAGTATGGTGCTACAGCGGATTCTATCAGTTACAGTTCTGGCACCCCCCGTCCCAACATACTGTACAACACGACACACATTCACTCACATGACATTGCAGTTATTCACAATCATTAAAGTTTATTATCTGCATGCACTTTAAATCCTTGCCGGCTAAACATTTTATTGGCATGCGGTTTTGACATGCTTTTCTGTGCTTTTTTCCACTAAAAGCCTTTCAAACAGCGTGTGAGTACTAAACTAAGTTATCTTTCACAAACTGTCAAATACACACAAGGTTTTCATAAACACAGACGGTTATGTTTTAAACGGTTGGGAGAAAACAGGATGCGCGTCTGTATATTAGATCCGTGCATTCAGTCTTAAAGTGACGACAGCCTAATAAACCTGCCGCCGCTTGTCATTAATGTTGATCAAACAACAAAAGACAGAGAAAATCACTCACTGCTCTTCACTGAATAATTTCAGTAGCTTTAATAAGAATCAGTGTGTATATATAATTTATACAGTGATGTCGATGTAGTGTTTTATTTTTACATTTGTTTATTCAATTAAGTACTTGAATACTACTGTTAAATACACCTACTGTGAAAGAATAAAGCACTGTTTATTTCATTTGTATATTATATTGTGTATTTGTAATGTGCATATTTGTTCTTATTTTTAATAACAAAGATAAAATAATGAAATGAAGATTTTCATCTTCCACCCCCTACCTTGACGGTCTGTTTTTCTTTTATATTTTTTTTGCCATGTAAGGCTATATTTTTAAAATAGGACAATTGGTTTGGTTATACTTCTTAGTCACTTGCAAAATAGTAAAAACAACATGAAAAAATTGTGATAATTGTGATTTTCCTGAAAAAAATCGTGATATGATATTTTTTGCCATATCGCCCATAGCTCATGGATCATGTGTTTTTTGCTATGAAATCTTTACTGATTTTTATAAAGTAAATGTAAGAATAACTTTAATATTGTTAGTAATATTTCAAGAAGAACACTTACTGGTCTGAAGCAACTTACTTGATTATCCATACATCTGTTTTTGGAAAAATCATGTTCAAATGTGAGTATCTAATATGATCCAACAGGCTTTTGAGGATTATATATTTTAAAACTACATATTTTTGCTCAGTTTGGACGTCTGAATAAAACTGAGGTGTTTTTTCATATCCCAGGCTTTATAGGGTTAACAGGCAGGATTGACCTTTCAAATAAACAATATAATACTGTGTTGTTTGGTTTGTATTTATTTGTTGCGTCTCTTGTGGACTGTTGATTTAAATCTGTTGTTTACAGTACCTGCATCTAAATTTTCTTAATATTTTGTCTAAAGGTACAAAAAATTGATCATTTCATTTAAAAGAAATGTGATTTTTCTGACTATTATTTCATATATATCAACATATGCTTCATTATTAGAGGTCTGACACAGTGTATCTCAACATTTACATCTTTCTACTCAGACATTCAGCATCAAAATGGAGGATTTAAGACCAAAACTTCAGAAGATGTAAGAAAGTGCAAGCTAATAGATCAATGATTCACCAATGCATTCAAATGATCAACAAGTAATTCACGAATCAAAAAACGTTTGCAGGACTTGGTGACTTATAACACTAGTCTCAACAAATAGTAAAATGTTGTTCATTTTGAGTCAAACAACATAACCTGTGGCTCAAATACACAAGATGAACATTTTGATTCAATCTAACAGCATAATATATACACTATACACATAATATATCATATTAAATGAGATCCCAGCATTGACTAACATGTTAAACTCACTGCATTGATGAGGTCATTCAGTTAGTGTGTCACCAGCTGCAGGTAAACAATGACCTCAGCAACATCTTCATGGGTATTAAAATGGCATTTAAAAAAGATTTTAAAAACATTTCACCTTTTAGTGCGACGAAACATGCCGCCCTGCATGATCAAGAGCGCAAAGAAGACACAGCCGCTCAGAAATAACCAGCGTACATCACAAACATCATCAGATGGAGAACGGTTAGAGCGTCTGGCTTTGCTCACACACTGGAAAATAGAGTGTGGGGGGAATTCTGGGTAAAATCTCGAGGGCAGCGGATGATACCAAGACGAACGTTAAAAGAGGGGGAGCAGGTGCAGCACATCCGTTCATAAGATGCTACTGAGGGAGTGTGTGTGTGTTTCTAAATTTAAGTGCAATATGCTTTTTCCCCAGAGGTCACGGTGGATGATATAACTAAGAATCACAAAATAAAAAAACCAAGTGAACGAAGAAAGCTTTTAGGGAAATGGACAGAGAGAGAGAGGCATCCTGACAAAGAGAGAGATTGAGTTTGTACTGCACACAAAATGAACCCGTATGAAAATGTATCATGATAAATGTTGTTAGTAAGAAACATTTATTTTTTATGGGACAGTTCAATTTGTTGCTGATTTAAAATATGTTGAAATATGTTTTTGAGGTTTCAGGATTGCCCCATTCAAGCAGATAGGCCGCTGGGTGAACAGAGTTTCCCTGAAAGGGACTTTGATAAATCCCTTGATGCAAAACAAAAAACTCATGTGTCCTCAACAGAGGATGTGATTGGATAACTGGACAAACCAGCAGACTAATCGCACTTCACAGGTTCTCAAATGTTGGTTTGGTTGTTCTGAAATGCCTTAGCCAAAGTCTGTCATCAAAATGATTTGGTTTAATTACCTCCAAGAAGCGTCTCACACGATTGCATTCCCAAACACCAGCAAGATCACATGACAGCATTGATTGGATTTCGTCTGCACGCTCATTAATGATGGAGGAAAAAAGAGCCACCATTTCTTCCCCGATTGCATCAACTTCCATTTTTATTACAGATATTTTGCACCAACTTCCTCGGAAGTAGAGATTTTGTTCTCTTGAACACATGGGATGGAAATGGTGCTTTATTCACAAATGTTTTATGCAATATTCCAATTTCGCTCAAGTTAAATTTGCAACTTTGGATGGGAACATGGGACGCAGTTACTCATTTGTTATGGGGTTTTCAAAACAAACCCTGATACATGTATCTAGTCTGAATAAAAAGATGCATATGAAACATTTTATCTTCTTCTAATCATTGAAAATGAACTCACCTGCTGTTCTTACGGGGCAGAGGAAGATCCTTCTGGGACGAAGACAACAAGACAAAGACGGAGAAACACACAGAGAGAAAACAGAGATCAGATGGGAGTTTGAAATAAGCACAATATCTCAGACACACATTAAATTTGATACCAGAGTAAGCATCATTTACAGAGCCACAAATTTTACTTTACACTTTACAAAAAAAAGGCCTCATTTGTTAACATGAAACCTTATTTAAAATGAAAACTTATTTTAAAGTGTTATCGAAAGTTGATATATCATAAGAAATATAAGAATCATGAACTAACAAAAAGCAATTCATTTTTACAGCATTTATTATTCGCTAATGCTAATGTAACCCCTCTACCCAGGTCCTACTCGCCCCGCTCTGCGCGGGCCTCGAACCTGGGTCTCCGGCATGGGAGTCGGACGCTCTAACAGAGAGGCTAAAAGCTGTTACCTCTAGCATCAGTCACTAGAGCATCTCTTGAGACCAGAGGAGTGAGGTTTACTCGCACAGCGACTACTAGCTGGCCTCCGTTACACTCACCCCCCTAAACCTCACTTCCATCCGGGTCGCGGCACCAATGTAACCCCTCTACCCAGGTCCTACTCGCCCCACTCTGCGCGGGCCTCGAACCTGGGTCTCTGGCGTGCGAGTCGGACGCTCTAACAAGGAGGCTAAAGGCTGCAACCTCTAGCATCAGTCGCTAGAGCATCTCTTGAGATCAGAGGAGTGAGGTTTACTCGCACAGCGACTACTAGCTGGCCTCCGTTACACTTTACACTTTACAAGCAAAGTTTGTTTGGGTTTAAATGATGAAACAATAGATCTAGTGTTGAAAATAAAGACAGAAACTATTTAATATGTTTAATGTAAAGTGTGTGAATGTCACTGAATTTGTATTTGAAACAGTTTTGGCACGTTATTCTAAAAATGCAAATGAAACCGTCTGTTCGGTTTCTGTGGACAAAACACACTGGAACGAACAAACTAAACACATTTGGCATACGCAGAGAGAAGCTGATGTTGTTCTGGCAGCATTCCCGTCCTTCATTTCTCTCGCTGTACGTCTTTGATTGAACACGCGACTAACCACATAATATCCTCTCATTCGTCTTACTGACAGACTCTCTGTCTCTCTCTCTGCAGAACTTCAGCAGATGTTCATTCAGACCCAGAGAAACAACACGCCGCACATGTTAAACAGATCTGAACCTCCAAACAGATTCAGAATTTACTCCTTTTACTTTCCTAATTCATGTTCGTGGTCTTACTGTGAATGATTTGTCAGTGCATGTAACAAGAAAATATTGAGTTAGACCATCTACATCCTGTCAATCACACTCCAAGCCCCGCCCTCTAAAGGCATATCAGCCAGTCTGATGTCAGCAAACTATTGTATAGAAGCTTGTTTCCACCAGGGAATAAAACATTTCTGCCTTTTTATTGCACAATTCTGACTTTTTTTTTTATCACAAATGTGAGTTTATCTCTCACAATTCTGAGAAAAAAGTCATTGAGAGTTATAAACTTTTTTTTTTTACCTCGCAATTCTAAGTTTTACAAATCGCAATTACTTTTTTCTCAGAATTGTGAGATATAAACTTGGAATTCTGACTATTTTTTACCTCGCAATTCCAAGTTTATAACTTGCAATTTTTTTCTCAGAATTCTAAGATATAAACTTGCAATTCTGACTTTTTAAACCTCGCAACTCCAAGTTTTATAACTTGCAATTACTTTTTTTCTCAGAACTGTGAGATATAAACTTGGAATTCTGACTATATTTTTCTTGCAATTTCAAGTTTATAACTCTCAATTATTTTTTCTCAGAATTGTGAGATATAAACTTGGAATTCTGACTATATTTTTCTTGCAATTTCAAGTTTATAACTCTCAATTATTTTTTCTCAGAATTGTGAGATATAAACTTGGAATTCTGACCTTTTTTAACCTCGAAACTCCAAGTTTATAACTCGCAATTACGTTTTTCTCAGAATTGTGAGATATAAACTTGGAATTCTGACTATTTTTTACCTCGCAATTTCAAGTTTATATCTTGCAATCACTTTTTTCTCGGAATTCTAAGATATAAACTTGCAATTCTGACTTTTTAAACCTCGCAACTCCAAGTTTATAACTTGCAATTACTTTTTTCTCAGAACTGTGAGATATAAACTTGGAATTCTGACTATATTTTTCTCGCAATTCCAAGTTTATAACTCTCAATTATTTTTCCCAGAATTGTGAGATATAAACTTGGAATTCTGACTTTTTTAAACCTCACAATTACAAGTTTATAACTCGCAATTACTTTTTTCTTAGAATTGTCAAATATAAACTTGGAATTCTGACTTTTTTAAACCTCACAATTACAAGTTTATAACTCGCAATTACTTTTTTCTTAGAATTGTCAAATATAAACTTGGAATTCTGACTTTTTTAACCTCACAATTACAAGTTTATAACTCGTAATGACTTTTTTTCTCAGAATTGTCAGTTATAAACTCGGAATTGTGAATTAAAAAGTCTGAATTGTTAGATAAAAGTCGCAATTACCTTTATATTTTTCATTCTGTGGCAGAAAAAAAACCTGCATGGCAAACAGTTTCAGCATAAAAGCTTTTGCTGAACACAGGCCACTGTCACCTTTAGCCAATTATATTCAAACAAAATAGTATTCATATTTCAATGGAGACATTTTATGTATGTTCATCAACAAAAAAAGAAGAAGCTTACAGCAGCTTTAATCAACAAACATCATTAGCATTAATTGACATTGATCACTAATCAATAGGAGCGCTCAGATGTCCTTGGACATGTGTGCACGCGTGTGTGTGCGACTGTGTGTGTGTGTGTGTGCTTTCAGAATTAATGTTGTGCCTCATTTTACAAGATTCACACAGGAACACAGATCTAGAGCTCTAGAGATGAAACCTGTCAAGATCATGTCCAGGTATTTCACCACAGCAAAAAAATAAGAACATTTATTTTACATAAAGAAATAGACCATTAAGACTGTGACATTATTTTCATGTCAATTTCCTTCAAATTCACCTTGCTGGAATGTAAAAAAAAAAAAACAAACAAACAAAAAAAAACATTATGTTGGTATTTATGATTATAAAATAGTTTAATAATACTTACAATATTACAGTAATGAGAATCATCATCATTAGCATTATGTAAAACTCAAAAACCATCCAACATCCAACCATCCAGACACATTTACAGTAATAAGATGTTTTTGCCAAAAATGTGCATGAAAATAATGTCACATTATGCAAATAATGCAATCTGCAAGAAATCACATCATTACCACATCATAGCACAAGCTGATCCCGCAGCCAATGTGATTGCTTGCTCAACATTTAAATAGTCCTCTTCGCTGTTTGCTGTAAATTGCTTCATTGTTTGCTGAGACCCTCCACCTCCCCCAGTTCCACCTGCCTAGATCTGTATCTATTAACAGTAGTAAGTCCATACTTGCTCTGCAGCAACAACAGCAATAATCAACAGCAGCAGCGTAGCAGATCTAGTCTGCCATGACCAAATACATTAACATTGCCATATTCAATAACATGATAAAACAATTCAGAGTTGTCATGATTGAAATATATACCTCAAACCAAAAATTATTCAGACATTTTTGATATATTTTTACTAGTGGGTGCAGGACACTATAGTTAATTTATGTAAGTGAGGATAGCAAAATAAAGTAAACTGTGACATATTATACCCAAAAATTCTTCATACAGTGAACTACCAGTAAAATTGATAAAAATTTGGAACCAAAAATTCTTCAGACACTTTGACCTGACCATGTTTTGCTGACATAAGAGATCTTGAGAATCTTGAAATATTTATTACCATTTTTTTAAACTATAGCGAATAAACTGTAATAATGAATGAAATGTTCAAGGTGTCTGAACAAATGTTGGTTTGACTGTATATATATATGTGTGTGTGTGGTCATAAAATTGCGTTTTTTCCAAGTAACATAAGAAGCAAAATGTAATGAAAGCTTTTAAGTTAAAAGTGTATTTTGGGCTGAACAATTACCTGGAGATGTTGTCATGAGATTCACCTGATCAAAAATATTACAGAAATAAACAGATTTTGTGAACAGCTACAAAAACCAAACCAAACAAAGAAAGCGTTTACAAAAATCAAAAGCGGCTATCTGAATGTTCCAGAAGGTTTTATCATATTAAAGCTCAACGGGGCTGAAAGTGGCCATCAACATCTTCATTTATGACAGTAAGAAAGGAAAAGTCTGTATCAGAAAACTTTCATAAGTGTTGTATTTTTAGCATTATTATTTAGCAACAGAAGATGCTCATTTAGATTTGACTGACTGATCAAAAGCCGCATCACTGCGCTCTTGTCTGCTTCCATGTTTCTTATTGATCATCAATAAAAGCGTGTGTTTCCATGACAACACAGGCTCTGGTGTAGTGTGCCAGTGTGTTGCTGACACGTTTACATCGGGTCGCCCCATGAATAATCCCTCCAGAGGCTCTTAAATGCTGTGGCTCAGTCTCCGTCGCTATCGACTGTGGTTAAACGCCCTCTGGCTGACCCGACAGGCTAGTTATACTGTAAATAACCTGAGAGATCATGACCCCATAAGTATTACAGCACGCATATCAAAATACACACTCACACAGGACTGATCTTTAGCCGTATGACATTTTTTCCTGCGTTGTTCTTTTTTTTTTGGGTGGGGGGGTGGGGGGGGGTGTTTTGTTTTTTTGTGCATTCTACATTCTACAGTAAATACCATAAAACAAAATGGCAAAACCATGTTTCCCAAATATCATTTCTGTCATGACAACTCTCAGGGTGTTTGGTATGGTAATGGATATGACAGTGTTGATATGCTTGGTCTTGGCAGAATAGATCTGCTATGCTGCTGCTGCTGCTGTTAATTATTGCTGCTGCTTCTGCTGCTGTTGGTTATTGCTGCTGTTATTTCTGCTGCTGTTATTGCTGCTGCTGTTATTGCTTCTGCTGCTGTTATTGCTGCTGCTGTTATTGCTTCTGCTGCTGTTATTGCTGCTGCTGTTGGTTATTGTTGCTGCTTCTGCTACGGTTGATTATTTCTGCTGCTTCTGCTGCTGTTATTGCTGCTGCTGTTATTGCTTCTGCTGCTGTTATTGCTGCTGCTGTTGGTTATTGTTGCTGCTTCTGCTACGGTTGATTATTTCTGCTGCTTCGGCTGCTGTTATTGTTGCTGCTTCTGTTGCTGTTATTGCTGCTGCTGTTGGTGATTGCTGCTGCTTCTGCTGCTGTTATTTCTGCTATGGTTGGTTATTGCTGCTGCTTCGGCTGCTGTTATTGCTGCTGCTGTTGAATATTGCTGCTGCTTCTGCTGCGGTTGGTTATTGCTGCTGCTGTTATTGCTGCTGCTTCGGCTGCTGTTATTGCTGCTGCTGTTATTGCTGCTGCTTCTGCTGCTGTTATTTCTGCTGCTGTTGGTTATTGCTGCTGTTATTTCTGCTGCAGTTATTGCTGCTGCTGTTGGTTATTGCTGCTGTTATTTCTGCTGCAGTTATTTCTGCTGCTGTTATTGCTGCTGATGTTATTGCTTCTGCTGCTGTTATTGCTGCTGCTGTTGGTTATTGCTGCTGCTTCTGCTACGGTTGGTTATTGCTGCTGCTTCGGCTGCTGTTATTGTTGCTGCTTCTGCTGCTGTTATTGCTGCTGCTGTTGATTATTGCTGCTGCTTCTGCTACAGTTGGTTATTGCTGCTGCTTCTGCTGATGTTATTGTTGCTGCTGTTGGTTATTGCTGCTGCTTCTGCTGCTGCTGTTATTGCTGCTGCTGTTGGTTATTGCTGTTGCTGTTGAATATTGCTGCTGCTTCTGTTATTGCTGCTGCTGCTGTTGAATATTGCTTCTGCTTCTGCTGCTGTTAGTTATTGCTGCTGCTTCTGCTGTGGTTGGTTATTGCTGCTGCTGTTATTGCTGCTGTTGTTGGTTATTTCCACTGCTGTTACTACTGCTGCTGTTATTGCTGCTGCCGTTGATTATTGCTGCTGCTGTTAATTATTGCTGCTGCTTCTGCTGCTGTTGGTTATTGCTGCTGTTATTTCTGCTGCTGTTATTGCTGCTGCTGTTATTGCTTCTGCTGCTGTTATTGCTGCTGCTGTTGGTTATTGTTGCTGCTTCTGCTACGGTTGATTATTTCTGCTGCTTCGGCTGCTGTTATTGCTGCTGCTTCTGCTGATGTTATTGTTGCTGCTGTTGGTGATTGCTGCTGCTTCTGCTGCTGTTATTTCTGCTATGGTTGGTTATTGCTGCTGCTTCGGCTGCTGTTATTGCTGCTGCTGTTGAATATTGCTGCTGCTTCTGCTGCGGTTGGTTATTGCTGCTGCTGTTATTGCTGCTGCTTCTGCTGCGGTTGGTTATTGCTGCTGCTGTTGATTATTGCTGCTGCTTCTGCTGCAGTTATTGCTGCTGCTGTTGGTTATTGCTGCTGTTATTTCTGCTGCAGTTATTGCTGCTGC
Organism: Mylopharyngodon piceus; assembly: GCA_039654765.1. NCBI lineage: Eukaryota > Metazoa > Chordata > Actinopteri > Cypriniformes > Xenocyprididae > Mylopharyngodon > Mylopharyngodon piceus. The sequence continues at coordinate 6,556,289 of CM077457.1, read as the reverse complement.
TGTTGGTTATTTCTGCTGCTGTTATTTCTGCTGCTGTTATTGCTGCTGATGTTATTGCTTCTGCTGCTGTTATTGCTGCTGCTGTTGAATATTGCTGCTGCTTCTGCTGCGGTTGGTTATTGCTGCTGCTTCGGCTGCTGTTATTGCTGCTGCTTCTGCTGCTGTTATTGCTGCTGCTGTTGATTATTGCTGCTGCTTCTGCTACAGTTGGTTATTGCTGCTGCTTCTGCTGATGTTATTGTTGCTGCTGTTGGTGATTGCTGCTGCTTCTGCTGCTGTTATTACTGCTGCTGCTTCTGCTGCTGTTATTGCTGCTGCTTCTGCTGTGGTTGGTTATTGCTGCTGCTGTTATTGCTGCTGTTGTTGGTTATTTCCACTGCTGTTACTACTGCTGCTGTTATTGCTGCTGCCGTTGATTATTGCTGCTGCTTCTGCTGCTGTTGATTACTGGTGCTGCTGTTGGTTATTTTCGCTGCTGTAATTACTGCTGCTGTTGATTAGTGCTGCTGCTTCTGCTGTTATTGCCGCTGCTGTTGGTTATTGCTGCTGCTGCTGCAGAGCAAGTACCGGACTTTCTACTGCCAATACATACACGACCCTGCTGTGAGCAAGTAAGACCTGCTGCTGCTATACTATAGCATACATGAATTACCCGTAGCAGATCTATACAGGTGGAGATGGGGAATGTGGGGGGTTTCTGAAAGCATGCTGCAACTGCTACAGCAAATGCTGACCAAGTATTTGAAGGTTGAGCAGCAAGCTTATTGGCTACTGATCAGTCTGCGCCATCAAGAGTTTCATGACAGAAGAAGTTATTTCACTGAAACATTCACATTCCTATTTAATAAAGATTGGCAAGCTACAACAGTAGCATGCAGGACTTTTTTTTTTTTTTTCACATTTCATGAATAAAAATGTAACAAAATTATTATAAAAAATGTGATTATGCTTTTTTCATTACTTCTTGGGAGCTTAAGCTATAAAAATATCAATAATTTAGAAATATATTTAATGTTTTAATTTAAATGTAAAATTAAATTTCTGCAACCACACCTTTGCACTATATTGAAATTTTAACTACAAACATTTTTTAATTTAAATCGAATTTAAATGTAAAAACATTTATATACGTAGTATATAATATAAAGTTATATATAATGGTAAAATGCTGATGAATATATTGAAATCCAGGGTTATTATAGTCAACTACATCTAAAACCATAAAAAAGTTACATGTAATATAACAAAATTTAACTGAATCAAAATAATATATAAAAAAAAAACTTATTTTATTTCAGCTAGTTGCCAAGGAAACATTTCTCATTTTCATTTACTTTAACTTTATGTACTAAAATAATTCAAATTAAAATAAAATTGAAATAAAAAAATGATTAACAAAGACATATTTTTAAAAAACAAAAATGACAAAAACGCACAACAAAATCACTAAAACTTTACCTACAATTAAAATGAAAACAAAAAATACTATACTATGATACTAAATAATACTATACTATAATAGTCAACTATCTCTCAATGATACTAAAATAAGATTGCTAAAATCTTATGAGAGGTTTTTAAGCATTTTCTCAGCTGTTTTGTATTTAGCATGTAAAATAAATACGTAATAAATAAATAAGTAACAAAATGAAACTCAATTTAAAGAGTACTGTATTTCACTTCCGACTTTCATTTTCAGTGTGCAGTTTCATTCTGCTGTGTCAAATATCAGTGAGATACTCATTCAACTTTCTCATTAATGTAGTACAATAAATAGTTTTGTCAACAGAGACTTAATTAATTTTACTGAGGCATGAAGTGACGAACAAGTCTGTTTCATGACGATACCAAAATATCTGGCAGTGAAAACATGTATTCATTTTCAACATAATGAATTCATGAGGCGTCATCTTCATTAAATTAACCTTCCACGTAAAGCAACAGAAGGCTAAAGCTCATCTCTTGTTTTTCTGAAGAAAGACGTGGCACTTGTGCTGTCTGTTTGTTTCACTGTGACTCACGTGTTTAATTTTAGACAGTAATTGAGTTTTCTGTCCTTAAATGCTGTAAAAGCTTCCCAGAAACCCTGCCTGTGGAGAAGAGCAGCCCGGCGAACTCGAGTGGACAGATGGAGCCGAATGAGAACAAACTCTGAGCAGAGATCAGCCGAGAAAAGCACTTCAGCTGCTGTAATGGACCGTGAGTCATATACTGAGTTCCCAACACAGAGATGCTTTGAATATTACAGTTAAAAAAGATTATAAAGCAAATTATCACAATTAATTATCACAATAACATTAGGGTGAATTATAAATCTTTGATAATTTGGTAACACCTTACTTACAGCCTTTATGCATAATGCATTGTGGCAGTGAGTTTAAGCACCACTTTCTTCATAAAATGTAAAAATCTACTTCTACATATTATATTTCTTTTTTTAACATGAGTTAAACAGAGTCTGATCATTATCGATTCTACTTCCAGATGATCTGGCTGAATAACGATGAGCAGTCTGAGCTTTAATGAAATGGCACAAGCTGGGCCTCCTGCCCACTGTTTGGTGCAAACCCATCATTTACTGCGCCAACCCCATAATCTGAGCGTCATTAACCTAAGAGCGTCCCGTGTGCCAGCCAACAGAAAGCAAAACAGCCTGTGAGTTATCGCTGCGCCTTCTGCCGGGATTTTCCGGATTTCCTCCAACTATTTTTACTAATGGCTCTCTGCATCAGGAGAAAATGTGCATCAGATGCCTTCAGTGATTAAATGAGAGCCGCCGGAAATCTGCTGGAGTCTGCGTCAAAGCAAAACACACCAGTCTGAGGGTCGATTACAGAGACGAACATGAGGACAGACACTGTCAAGCTCCAAAATGTTTAAAAGCGTATAAAAGTTAAAAAATAATTTGACCTCAGGAAAGCCACACTTATGGAAGCATGTTTCCGCCACTAAATAAAAAAATAAAAAAGGTAATTGCGACTTTTTTTCTTATTCTGAGAAATAAAGTCAGAAATGTGAAATGTCAGAATTGCACACAATTATTGATATAAAGTCGCAATTCTGACTATTTCACAACTGCAAGTTTTTATCATGAAATTCTGACTTTATATCTGGTAATTCTGACTTTATAACTCACAATTCTGACTTTATATCTCGTAATTCTGACTTTATAACTCACAATTCTGACTTTATATCTCGTAATTCTGACTTTATAACTCACAATTCTGACTTTATAACTCACAATTCTGATTTTATAACTCAATTCTGACTTTATAACTCACAATTCTGACTTTATATCTCACAATTCTGACTTTGTCACGCAGTTCTGAATTCATAACTCGCAATCATGACTCTATATAACACAATTCTTTATAACTTGCAATTCTGACTTTATATCTTGCGATTATGACTTTATATCTTACAATTCTGACTTTATGTCTCGCAATTCTGAATTTGTCAAGCAATTCTGACTTCATAACTCGGAATTCTGACTTTATGTCTCGCAATTCTGACTTTATAACACGCAATTGACCCTTCGCCGGGAGTTTGATTGACAGGCGATCTAACCAATCATAACGCCGAATCTGCCATTTTGTCTGACAAAGCAGTCAGGGGAGTTAGTAGATTAATGTCGGTGGACTTGAACTTGAAAAATGCTGTGTACTGACGTCTTTCCACAGTTGAAACAACATTCCTTCTGATGTTCATTCATGTTTATTTGATGCTTTAAATGAACTAGTAGGAAGAGATGATCGGTTCACGAGCAGCTTGAACTGAGGCGCTACAGCGATCTGTCACGATACATTAAAGAGCCACAAAATGGTATTTACTGTTTAAATTTCTTTAAAAATGACAAAATTTGAAATTTGAGACTGTTTCATATCAAAAGTAACCTGCTCTGTCTTGTCTGTAGACACGTTGACAGTGTCCTCTTTGCTCCACAATGTATTTTCCACTGCGTGAGAACATGATGTGTGGCGAGAGATCGGCATGGCTTGTCGGACGTAGCAACAGTAACTAAAGGGGGCGGGTCTTTGCGAACAGTCAATTCTGACTTTATATCTCGCAATTCTGACTTTATAACTCGCAATTCTGACTTTATATCTTGCAATTGCAAGAAAAAAAGTCAGAATTGTGAGATAAAAAGTTGCAATTACCTTTTTTATTTTTTTATTTCATGGCAGAAACAAGCTTCCATACACACTAAAAAAATATTGGTATTGAAACAATTTTCACTCAGTAATTTCTAAATTTAGCAAATAATTACAAAGAAATGACAAGTAACACATTGAATTAAACATGAAATTTTGAAGTAGAAAAACGTACTCCAATTATTTTACTATTATTTACAATTTTTTTTACAGTGTCCATGGCTCGTTAGTTAACTAGAATAAACAACTGAATCAATTCCAGAATAAATATTACATCTTCATTATATTTTTACTTAACCTGTTAGCGTCGTCTTCATTATTTAATGTATGTTTGAATAAATCTGTCATGAAATGATGTCTGATTTTTTTTTTTATTACAGCTATTGTTTAAAAGTTTTTATCTCAACAACAAATTGCTAAATTAAAAACTTTAATTTTGGTTTTGGTGTCTCTGTAAAAATTTCATTTCGGTGCAACATTTTGAGCTGCATGCATACAGCCGTTCACCTAAAACGCTCCTGTAGCCTATCAGCTCCTAATGTGCATGCAGCACCCTGCTGCATGATGGGAGTGACCTTTGACCTCTGAGACGGTGTGTTGCACCATATGGCAGCAACAGTACAGCGGGAGGGGGTGTTAACTGAATAACCAACACAATGAGTGTGTGTGATGCACAGAGGACACCCGAGGGACACGCAAAGAAACGGTGGAGGGCAATTATTCTCACACTGAGCAAAAAACATGTCACATGTCTGAGAAACACAATCACACACAATGACAAGCTATTATATTCTGCATAAATGAAGCCTATTTTAGGAACATTTTTTCTTTTGCATTCTGACATTATTTTCATGACAGTTAAACACGTTTCATCCCAAATTCTCATTACTGTAAATGTCAAATAATCTTGGATACACATGGTCTTGAAATGTTGAAATATGTTTATCTTCGTACTTTTTGATGCAATGTATTCTTCATTGGTTTAATTTTTTTAAATGACACATTTCACCCCAAAAATTCATTACTGTGAATGTCAAACAATCTCTGAAACTGATAAAATATTGATATATTATTTAACTATTATTATTTTTTAACTGTGAAATGATTGATTTAAACAAAAAATGTTTTCAGATAAAAAGTTTTTTCCTACTATGTTAGAGTAATGATAATTTTTTGACAATTTGGGGGTAAATGCACTAAATTGTCGTGAAAATTGTGTACGCAGAATGAACAAAAAATAAATTGCTCTAAAAATAAGCTTAATCTAAATATAATTGTGTATTGTTGTATTTTTGTGGTTGATTTCAGGCTGAAATTTTCAGATAACACACATACCATCCGTCTCTTTCTCTCATCATGTCTCAGACTTCATGAATGACTGTCTACTGAAGACTGTGTGTGTGTGTGTGTGTGTGTGTGATATCATATCAGACAGTTTAACTCATTGTGAAACTCTAGATACACAAGCGGTTTTTGATGTCGACACACACACACACACACCCATCCCAGCAAAGCAAAGGATTCCGATAAACTCCACTGAACAAACACACAGTAAAAAGTAGCTGAATTATTTTCACCTTACAAACAAATACCATCAGATACTGTAAAAAAGCACCTGAATGAAAATCACATTCAAATACCATGGTATTATTTAAATGCAACTCCAAGGTACAATGTTATTGTCAAAAAACATGGTATTACTATAGCACATATCTAGAAAAACACAGTAATACTGAATGATTACCATATTCATTTACCATGGTATTTCAAAGAATACCACTCCTCAGATAATACAATGGTATTTTTGATATATATACCATAATCCTGAATGTTTACCATATTCATTTACCATGTTACATCAAGGTACTTTAAAGAATACCATGGTACAACCCCTATATATGGCCAAAAAAAAAACAAAAAAAACATAGTATTACTATGGTACATGTAGCACGTCCAGAAAAACACACTAATACCATAGTACGCTGATATATGCCATTAATTACCATGTATATTTATCATGATATTTCAAGGAATACCACTCTCCATTGGTTAGACTTAGTCCTTATGTGGTCCAATATATTTATATACAGAACAACATATTTATTTACCATGTTACTTCAAGGAATTTCAAAGAATACCATGGTACTAATGGCCAAAAACCACAATATTACGTTGGTACATGCCCGGAAAACATGGTTTTACTATAGTACATGTTTAGAAAACACATTAATACCATGGTATTGGATGACTACCATGTTAATTTACCATGGTATTTCAAAGAATACCACTCCCTATTGGTTAGACTGACCTTATATGGTCCAATCAGTGTATCTCAGATAGAAACATCATGGATTTTTGATATAAATATACCATAGTACTGAATGTTTACCATATTCTTACACCAATGCCCTTCTACTATGGTACTACCCCTATACGTGGACAAAAACCACGGTATTACCATGGTACATGTCCAGAAAACATGGTAATGTTGTCTGAAAGGATGTGGATCTGACCTGCAGTCTCCTGCGCCTGATTATTCCCGAATCATCCATGTCGTGTTCGGTAGAGATGCCGCTGCTGCTGTGTGGATCAGAGGAGCCTCAATCCACTCGGATCCATCGAGACTCTGTCATCAGGACGCCTCGCGCTTCGTGCGCATCATTATCCAGCTCATATCGCGCGTCTGAGAGGCTGGACGAGGCTTCATAACACTCGCATCCCGCAGAAGCCTGAAAGCTGGACGCACGACCGCACGCTCATGACGTCATTAAGGAACGTGCGCGAGATCAACACGAATGATTCGCTGCGAGCGCGTCCGCTCCTTTAAGCATCAACATCTCTCTTCTCTCTCTCTCTCAGTGTTGTTCATTCATGTCATTCTCTCTCTCTGTCTCAGGGATGTTTAACTGTCTCCTCCTCTCGCTCCTCCTCCACACACCGGCTGCGTCTTTAAACCTCGTGAGCTGCATTTAAGGCGTTTTATGTGCGCCTTACGAGTTTAATTTTGGGTATTATGTGTGTAAGCAGTATTTTGGTCCAAAACATTAGTATTTTGGGCACCACACACACTTAAATGCTGCAGGCAGCTCAAAGGATTTTGGGACACAACCCACTGGCCTCCAGTGATCCAGCAGTTCAGTGGGCATCTGTTTTCTGTTTGTCATCATGCCAATGTTTTGAGTTCTGGATTTCCTGAAAGAAAACAAATATTGTAAAATATGAGTGTATTATCCTTTTTTTTTTTTTCTCTTACATACCAAACACATTCATTTATTTATTCATTTATTTATTTATTTATCTATCTATTTATTTATTTGGCCCTTTTTAAAAGTAGTATGCATTTTAAATAGCCTAAACTCTAAAAAATATTGGGTTATTTTTTTTCTGGGTCAGACGTAACAACCCAGTGTTTGGGTAGTTTTTGTGTTACCCAGATCCTGGGTCAGACGTAACAACCCAGTGTTTGGGTAGTTTTGGTGTTACCCAGATCCTGGGTCAGACGTAACAACCCAGTGTTTGGGTAGTTTTGGTGTTACCCAGCTCCTGGGTCAGACGTAACAACCCAGTGTTTGGGTAGTTTTGGTGTTACCCAGATCCTGGGTCAGACGTAACAACCCAGTGTTTGGGTAGTTTTGGTGTTACCCAGATCCTGGGTCAGATATAACAAGCCAGTGTTTGGGTAGTTTTGGTGTTTTTCCATTTTTTTTTTTTTTCCTCTTACATACCAAACACATTCATTTATTCATTTATTTATTTATCTATCTATTTATTTATTTGTCCCTTTTTAAAAGTAGTATGCATTTTAAATAGCCTAAACTCTAAAAAAATATTGGGGTATTTTTTCTGGGTCAGACGTAACAACCCAATGTTTGGGTAGTTTTGGTGTTACCCAGATCCTGGGTCAGACGTAACAACCCAGTGTTTGGGTAGTTTTGGTGTTACCCAGATCCTGGGTCAGACGTAACAACCCAGTGTTTGGGTAGTTTTTGTTTTACCCAGATCCTGGGTCAGACGTAACAACCCAGTGTTTGGGTAGTTTTGGTGTTACCCGGATCCTGGGTCAGACGTAACAACCCAGTGTTTGGGTAGTTTTTGTTTTACCCAGATCCTGGGTCAGACATAACAACCCAGTGTTTGGGTAGTTTTTGTTTTACCCGGATCCTGGGTCAGACGTAACAACCCAGTGTTTGGGTAGTTTTGGTGTTACCCGGATCCTGGGTCAGACGTAACAACCCAGTGTTTGGGTAGTTTTTGTTTTACCCGGATCCTGGGTCAGACGTAACAACCCAGTGTTTGGGTAGTTTTTGTTTTACCCGGATCCTGGGTCAGACGTAACAACCCAGTGTTTGGGTAGTTTTGGTGTTACCCGGATCCTGGGTCAGACGTAACAACCCAGTGTTTGGGTAGTTTTTGTTTTACCCAGATCCTGGGTCAGACGAAACAACCCAGGGGTTGAGTTATTTATCGCAGGCTTTTTGCGCCCTCTTCAGGAGAGAGCAGTGCAGCTCCGTCAAATTGGTGCATGTCTTCGGTAAAATACAGGTTTGTGTATATTTTATTTTATTTACAAATTCGTTATTGTTCTGTATATTGTTTAATTTTATGCAAAGTAACATACAGGGGCAAGATGTGAGTCACCTAAACGAGTGTAGCATTGGTCTTTTCGCGTGATGGAAACGCCTGATGCCTTGCATAGAATTTCATGATTTTATTCAAAAAGACACAGAATATAAATACTTAGGTTGTTAAAATATGTTCTCAGAACTGTACATTGTTTGTTTATGGACAAGTTATGGAGTCAGTCACTGCATATTTCGGCTACAACCCAAATCGGGTTGTTTTTAACCCAGTGTTTTAGGCCTATCTCTTACATACCAAACACTATATTGAAAATTTACACAACAACAACAACAACACAGGATTTACTGTCATATTTCCCTCCCACAGGCATTCAGATGTAGAATAAGGTCAATAGATTTGCCCCCCACTGACTCATTCATGAATTCATCGCTCACACCATTTACACATGATAACTTTCATCAGGACAGGAACCAGTTTGTCTAGATGAGCTCCTGATCACACAGAAGAACATGATATGAAAAGCGTAAGATGACAGAATTAGAAAAGATCTGATTCTGTGCTAAATCTCTTCATGTTTTCATTGTGACACTATAATCAGAAGGGGACTGCAGCATTGTATAATACTGAGCAGCAGACGATTCGCTGTTTTTACATAACATTCAGTCACATCAACAGCGTTCTCTGACATCACTCATCTGTACAGGCCAGACGCTGCGCTGGGATCAGTCTGACTGATCTCACTCACTGATCCCTGATTCACAGATGCTGCATGACACACAACAGCAGATTTCTGTCACAACAGCATGCTAACATATCATAGTGCATTTTCTGTGTGCACATCTGCCAAACTAAGTTGCTGCATCCTACAATGCAATGAACTTTATTTTATTATTTTGTTACAATGCTACAAGAACAAGAGGTATTAAATTGTCACATTCTTAACAAAATTAACTGCCAGAAGTGAAGAAAAAAATAAATAAATGTAAAACTCATTCATCAGTTTTCAGTATTTTTGTTTGTTTGTATTTAGTTTGTTCCAAAGGTTTAATCTCATTTATAAAATGTGAAAATTTGGTTTGCTTTTTATGTATATTCCTAATTTAATAAATAATTGTGTAATGTATTGTTCTTTACTTTTCAGAGTTTCATTCTGAAAATAAAAAAGCACATCAAATACACACATTTCTATTATAAGCTACAGTTTTCTGATAATATGGGTTTCTAAATCTATTCTTTAGTAAATACACTGATAAAACAAATGCAAAATAATTTCTTTTTCTATTCCACAAAATTCACAGGTATATGAAACGTCCAGCTTAAATCTTTCCAAAATATGCTTATACTGGATAATTATTTTGTAGGATACTTCTTTCATTTTGTTATTGATACAAAATTTGTTTTGCACTTTACATGCTTTGCTCCAATAGATATTACCAAATTAAGAAGAATGTCTTGCTGCAATACTAATGTACTAAAATGCCAGAGAGTACAATATGATTTTTGGTGCCTTGTGTATCCTAAATTGTACTGGTTGCCATCCTAAAAAAAGATAACAAGGGAGTAACATAATCCGTTTTCCCAGCATTCATTAACAACCTTGCAGCAGCATTTTGTACTAGCTGCAAGCGAGCAACATACTGTATGTTTGGCAAGTCCCAACATAAAGAGCAGAATAGACGGGAAAAAATATAGGCACAAACAACTTTTTCCAGGTCACTGGCTGACAGAATTGGTTTCAGTTTGGCTATTGGCCTTAAATAGAAGAAGCAATTACGAACCACCATCTTTATCTGTCGATAAAATATAAGAGATGAGTCAAAAATGACTCCCAATGACTTATCATTTACCATCTGGCTACAAGCTGTGCGACCAAAGATAATAATTTCTGTTTTGTTTTCATTTAAAAGTTCATTTAAAATTTCATTTACAGATGGTAAGAAATACCATACTTCTTAAAAATTCCTGAAAGGGAGCATGTACAATGAAAACTGGACTGGACCCAATATAGACCCTTGTGGTACCCCACAGGTAATAGGTGCTGAAGCAGAGAAATAGCTACCAATCTTCACTGAAAAGGATCTACATTCCGAATAAGAGGCAAACCATTTTAAGACCGTCCCCTGAATACAAACAAACTGATGTTAATTGCTGAAATAAACATGAAACATAATGAGGTTTAGTGATGACAATGTGTCAAACTACTGTTGCATACTGAGTTTTGTTTCACACTTCATAAGTACATATTGTAGCATTGTATGTTTACAGTGGCAGTATATTTGTTTGGGAAGCACATTACTTTAATAACAGATGGTGTCTGGAGCATCTGCTCCTCTGTAAAATATCAAATCAGAGTCCCGTGGGGTGTCCGACATAGAAACAGATGTAAGAGGTGTAAAAAGATGTCAGCTGCTCTGTTCTGAACGTTAAACATTTGACACACTATCATCTTATGGTGACATCATTACAGATAGACTCATCAATATGTCATGGTTGAATCACAGCAGTCGTAATGATTCACTGCACAGTGACAGTATCTGTGTTACAGTATATTGTGAGATTCTTCTCAGAAGATATTGATGGTGATTCCTATAATAGGTCAGTTGTACTGTATACACGGATTGTGCTGAATGTATCACTACCAAATACACTGCAAATTAAAAAATCTATTTGCTTAATCAGTATTTTTGCCTTGTTTCCAGTAAAAATATCTAAAAATGTAAAGCAAAACTGCAATTTCAGACCTGTTTTCAGAATTATATTCAGATCTTGAATATAAGTGTATTTAGTTTTGTCCTGATAGCAAATACATTTGAATCTGTTAACTGTCACCCCCTTTTTGTGCATAGATAGCTGTGATTCATGAATGCTTTGGAAAACAGACTTTTTAAAGAAACACTCAGCAGATTATTGCAGAAGTGAAAGCACTTGAAAGTGTAAAAAAGTTAGACATTTAGATTTATTGTACAGCAAATGTAGTGACGGGGTTTTTTTTTATACAAAATAATATATATTTTACAAAAAAATGGAATCTAGAAAATCAAAGCTATGTCTAACCAAGTTGTGCTCCAAATTTGAGGTTGATATCACAAAAATTGAGCCCGCTAAAAGATTTTAAAATACTTTTTCAAGATAACGCAATGTCCAAATTCAATTTAAATTGAGATATACCTAATTTATGATAAACAATATGCAAACAATCTTAAAACAAGACAAAGATATTCATTATTAAGAAATTTATTTTTATGATCATCATCCATGGATAAAAACTGAAAGCTAACATGCAAACACCAAATGTTTGATACTATATAAAATATTTCGGTAAACAATGTGTTGGTTTTTTTTAATCCAACCACTGGGTTACACATACTTGGTTACTATGTTGGGTCATTTTTTAACATTGTTGGGTTATATTAGTAATATGTATTGTGTTATATTGTGCTAATATAACCCACAGTTAGGTGCTATGCCAATCCAGAGCTGGGTTACTACTTGGGTTATTTTTAGCCCAACATTATAAAGCGAGCATAAAAATAATAAAAATCAGAAAGATGCTTTTTTTTTTTTTTTGCTTCTAAGCATAAATCTAACAAGATTGCAACTCTTTATAAGAAAACAATAAAATACTGATGAATCTCTCTCTCTGTTTATCTATGAGACTTTAGGAAACAGCTCAGTTGGGGCTCTAGTTTTGGATGCTTGTTTATAATTCACTGGTTTTCAGCAGTTTTTGAGCTCAAGCAGAAGCAACAGTGAGCTGTAGTTTGTGTTCGTATCTCCACTGAAGTGTTGTGTCTCTGTCCATGGTGCTGATCACCAGAACAACTGACTTCACTGTCATCCAGTTCCGCTGTGACCCCAACACATTTCACACTTAAACTGTCTGTATGTCTTTATATTGGAAAACAAAACATCAAAGCATCAGCACAAACACAGATGTTCAAGCACATCTCACAAAAAGGACGTTTGTTGGGTTTGAAATGCTAAAACAATACATGTAGTGTCGGAAACGAAGACAGTCAGTGTTGTGTAAAGGGATAGATCACCCAAAAATGAAAATTCTGTCATCATTTACTCACCATCAAATTGTTCCAAACCTGTATAAATTTCTTTGTTCTGCTGAACACAAAAGACATTTGGATGAATGTCAGTACCCCCCCATTTTGCTACTATGGTGGTAAATGGGGGGCGAGATCTGTTTGGTTACTGACATTCTTCCAAATATCTTTCTTTGTGTTCAGCAGAACAAAGAAATTCATGCAGGTTTGGAACAATTTGATGGTGAGTAAATGATGACAGAATTTTCATTTCTGGGTGAACTATCCCTTTAAGGTTCAGTTAATGTGATGAACTACACCTGCTTTATTTGTTGATGTTACTGCCAAAAAAATCTGTATTTTTGTCATTTTGCAATAAAAAATATTTAATATCATAACAATAAATTTACCTGAGCAAATTTTTCTAACTCTATTGAAACAAAAAGTGTATAGTGTCTTGCATATTCAAATCATCGGTTGATTGACTGAAATGTTTCTCATTAAAATATTTCTGTGATGATGCAAACATTTGAAGTGTGCAGGATTTATATTTATCTCAGTCTATTAATAAATAATATGTTGCTTCTTGCTTCTAAGTATAAATCTAACATGATTTCACCTTTTTACTACAAAATGTAAGATACTGATTCAGTGATGTTGCGTATTCACTAATTTAACAGTATGTGTGTGTATGTAGTTTTCCATTGTAAACGGTGCCATTGTGGTAATGTGTGTGTGATGTATGGGGTTTCTGTGATGCTCACATTGACGTCTTGTAGTTGAGCTGAAGATTTAGTCCAGAAGAAAACGCACAATCCTTCAGACCTTCTGCCAGAGACACTGGCTGAGGAGGATCTTATTCAAAACACACACACACACACAAGCTGTTGGTCCATGAGTAAGACTCAGTCCAGAAATACCCGGCAGACGGACATCATTCATTACGTATTCAGTGACAAATATTGTTCTTAATGGCAGAATGAATCAGTGCTCCCCTATGAGTCTATACATGACATATAGGTGAATGATCAGCGTCATATTTCAAATGAAAATAACATGCTTTGTTGGCCCAAAAATTAACATTCTGTCATCATAATTTATATACTGTGTATTCAAACTTGACATATTATGATTGGATATGAGGCAACTCATTTTTGAATATAAGCAAATAAAAAGCCAATTTCCACCACATAAGAAAAACAAGCATGCTTTGGTCTTAATTATGACATAAAGTCATAATTATGATATAAAAAGTCAAATTATGACTTTAGGACGATTTCAATTTATGTCATAGTTATAATTTCAACTTTTTATGTCCTAATTATGACTATTTAATCTCATAATTATGACTTAGTTTGTCATAATTATGATTTAACGTCATAATTAGGATTAACCAAAGCATGATTTTTTTTTTTCTTATGTGGTGTAAACTGGCCTCCATACATTGCAGAGGAGATTTTCAGTGAATATTGAGTTAAATTTGTTACTCACACAAAGCATCTTATGACTTCATAAGACTTCAGCCATATTGACTATTTTTACAGGCCTTGATTTTTTTGGGGGAACGCTGATCAATTTAAGTTTGTTTTCATTATATAGGGGGGGAAAGCAAACACCTGTTTTGTGTTCGACAGAAAGAAAAGTTCCACAGGGTTTATTCGAGAAACACGAGGGTCAGTATATTATTTTTTCATTCTAAATGCTCTGTCACTTTAAAAAGCTAAATTGCCGCGGTGAAATACTCCGTCGTCAGACGTGCACGAGAAGTGTCGTCAAGTGGAAAACAAACGACACTCACGCGCATCAAACGAGTGTGTTAAGAAAAAGATAGAGATAAAAAAAAATAAAACCCTTTATTACGCTGCTCTTTCTGTGTGCCCCGGTTTCCTCTAGCCGCCTCTGCTCCTATGGGAACGGAACGGTGACCTTGCTTCCTGCTCTCTGATTGGCTGGAATCTCATCTGCGCGGGCTCAGCTGTCAGACTGGTTGAATGCCCGGCGGGAACCGCTTAAAGTCACAGTAGTGAGGCGCTGTTGTTCACAAGCGGCGTCGGATAGTTCTGCCCAGAGCTCTGTCATTGTGCACGCGCGCCCTCTTCTGGTCATAGCAGGTAGATTCTGACACCCTAAAGTGATTTCAACCGTTTCATGGTAATATAAGTCTCGTTTGACGCTCTTAAAAACCCTGTTGAGGACGTGGTCTTATCTCAGTCTATTATATTGCCATTTTGATATCACTAAGTTATTTTATGAGAATTAAGCACTTAATTATGGTAATTACCGTAATGTATACTGGTTTATTTATTATATTGATATTAAATATGTTTGAGCGATATAACAACAAACAATTCCAAGTCACTCACGTGGTTAGGTGTAAAACGCCTTTAATAAACTGGGCTAAGTCATTAAAACATTAACAGAAAAGTGTTGCTCAACTCGTTTCGGTTTGACAGCCTTCTTCAGGATGAACATCCATTGCTCGCACAAACATTATTTAAACTATTAGCCATAAGTGGATAATCAAACCAGCTGGTTAACCAGTGGGAGTCGCTATAACCAGCCAACTCCTACACAAAACATTGTATTAACTTTCAATGAAAAAAAACTTTATGAAGGAATAAATCAATAATAATAAAAAAGAAAAAGAAAGAATGTTTGTGCGATATATTGTATATTATTGAATATTAATAAAATAATATGAGACTGATATATTATTTCTTCATTACTTCATTTTCTTTATGCCATAGTATATCTTTATGACTTCATGAGATTCACCAATAAACCATCAGTATCAGTCTGTCAGAGCAGTTTAACTATTTTAAAACTGTATGATGAAGAAAATCTATATTTTTTTGGTCAAATCTGACTTAAATTTAAATAGATAATTTAAAGGGGTGGCTGATTATGATTTCACTTTTTTAACTTTAGTTAGTGTGTAATGTTGCTGTTTGAACATAAACAACATCTGCAAAGTTACGACGCTCAAAGTTCAGTGCAAAGGGAGATATTTTCTTTTACAGAAATCCCTTTTTAAGGACTACAACAAATGGCTGGTAGGAACTACAACAAGCTTCTTCCTGAGTTGGTGACATCACTAACCCGAAAATTTACATAAACCCTGCCCCCGGGAACACACAACAAAGGATGTGAGGCCATGTTGGGCTGTTTTAGAGAAGAGGGAGAGTTGTTGTAGTAGAGTGTTGTTGCCATGCTGTCATTTTACTCCGGACTGCTTCAGAAACGAGGGTCAATTCAACGCTGGATTTGCACAAAAGATTAACATGACGGCACATGCTAGTCGATGAGTTGAATCAACTACACAGCAACTACATAAATTTATCCACTAACCATTCAGTTTCATTCTAAAAGTTGTAACTTCTTCCTGAGTCTCTCCATCAGTGTCCGACTCTGGTTTGAACAATGTAAAACTGAACACCGTTACTGAAAATCCTCATTTTAGCTGCGTGAGATTCTCCAGCTTTGTTGTTGTTGAGCAACCGAAGCACGAGCTGTTAAAGCTCCGCCCTCTTCTGGAAAGGGGGCCGGGAGCACCAGCTCATTTGCATTTAAAGGGACACACACAAAAACACTATGTTTTTGCTCACACCCAAATAGGAGCAAATTTGGCAAGCTATAATAAATGATCTGTGGGGTATTTTGAGCTGAAACTTCACAGACACATTCTGGGGACACCAGAGACTTATATTACGTCTTGTGAAAGGGGCATTATAGGTCCCCTTTAATTCTTACTGGTAAAGGCCAAAACAAAGATGAGCTCTAGTCAATGTGTCCCAGAGAAAACCCAAGACTGAATCATTCATTTTAATATAAATGATATCGCAGCAATAGAAACCCAGTAGGAAGCTCATTTTTACACCGTTTGTGTTTGTGTTTGTGTGTGTGTGTGTTTGTCCGTCTGGTCAGGCAGTAAAGCAGCTTGGCCTGCAGAATGAGAATGAGAAGATCAGTTTAATTCAGAGCCAGAGACAGACTGATTATCTGCAGCAGGTCAAATTAATGAACTAACACAGGACAGATTTACTGATTTACAGACACACATGCTTCTGCTGTGATATTCAGTGATTTTTTTGACAAGAGCATAAATGTGAAATAGAAGAATTCAATGCAAACTCATACTTTTCTTTGTTGATTTCATCCTTCAGCATCCACCTTTTATGCAATACTGAAAAATACACTGCAGTTAAATAATGTATTGATTTAATATTAATATGAGCTGTGCATGCAAGAAATAATTTTCATTTAAATAAAATCTTTAGCATTACATATGTATATTTTCTGAATTTGTGAGTGGTGTTTGCTTGTGCAAAAGTTGCTGTCACAATGTTCTGGGTTGTTGCATGGTTGTTTGTTAAGACACACTGTGAGATGACACACACACACACTGAAGTTTAATACTCAGTGTTAAAGTTTGGATCACATCACTATGATATCATTAGTACTAGTGATGATTGAGTTCACAAACAGCACTAAATCTCATCAACAGTAACGGTGTGTTGTGCTCATTCATGTGCTGAAGGATCTGACCTCTCTGTGTGTTTGTCTCTGTACACAGATGCTGTAACAGGTGGCATTGAGTGACCACAGCGCTCAGACAGTCCAAATAATCCCTTCAGGGCAGGTCTTAAAGGTGTGTAAACACCTGAGAAAGACTTACTACACCTGTTGTCTAACAGATGTGACCTATTAATGTGATGCCCCAACACGACCTCTGGTGACCTTGGCATCATATAGACTCATGGTTTTGAAATTAAATTCATTTTATAATTATGTATTATATAATGTAAATGTGAATCTATATTGTATTAAAAACCCACAATCTTACTGAAGGAGAAACCAGAGCCATATCTAGTAACTAGTCACAGAAACATGAGGGTGAAGGATATTTTTCAGACCGGACAGGAAGAAAACACTCTGAAAATCACTCAGAACACCTTAGAAACGGCTTAACAGTATCCAAGCAACCACACTCCACTCTTAGAAAAAAAGATTCAATGGGCTTCTGTATAGAATTTTAGGGTTTTTGACTCAACCTTAAAGAACGCTTTATGCCAAAAAAGGTTCTATATAAGGAGAAATGTCTTAAATGATGGCATAATACTTTCATGTTTAACAAGTTATTTCAATTTTGTAAAAAAAAAAAAAAAGTAAATAAAAAAAAAAATAAAGCAAAACTGATTAATTAGAACTAAATTCATAAACTGATCCCATGATATGCGCCTGACGGAACCCTTTAAGATTCCATATAGAACCTTTTCTTCTAAGAGGATCTTTGGTCCAAGTTTTTTCTAGAATATTTAAAGATAAATATTATATATATTTTCTATTATATTTATTAAATTCAATGTTTTTTTTTTATTTTAAATTCATTATTTTTATTTGTATGTATTTTTTAATTATTCAAACATTTTATTTATTTAAAATTATACAAACATTTAATTTTTAAATTAGGCATATTTAAATAATTTGTTATTATTTTAATTGACATTTTTAATTTTTTTTTGTTTATTATTTGTCTATTTAATCCGAACCTTTTTGTTTCATTTCTTTATAATCTTTTTTTCTTTACAATGCCTGTGTGAAACATTTTGAATTTCCGCTGTGTATAAAATAATGTGCTATATTAATAAACCTGCCTGCGAAATGAAATGTCATTGTGACATTTTTAACCGAGTTTGTTTAAAATTACACAATTAAAACACTGAGTCATTGAATAAAACCTGCTGGATGATGAGTTTCTCCTGTCTGATTTGCGCATTTGTATTTAATCTGTGTAGTTTATAGACTCATTTCCTTTTGCTAACATAATTTATTTGTTTGTCTTCTATAATTTGCCATAAAATCTAAACTGTAGTCCATAAAACAATCAGCAAGAGAAAATATTGATATATTACATTCACAGTGCATTCAGTATTTACTTAGTTTCCTGGGAATCGAACCCATGACCTTGCGGTTGGGAGCTCTATTTGCTTTCCGTGCCCTTTGGCATGACCTCACATGAGTTATAAACATCCATAAGAGTAAATCGGTTTCACACATCTGATGGCAGAGCTGTTTACCTACGTGCCTCTTTGCCAGTTCTAATGAGCTTAATGCATTACGATCCTCACGTCTACCTGACCATGCGTGTGGGTGTCTATTTCTCATCCTATTGACGCAATCTGGTGTTTCCCATTAGGGATCTGACGTGTCTTGGGACTCAGTCGTGGCCCTTATATAAAGAGGTCTGCTCGAGTGTCCATGCATTGATCACATCGGTCAGCTGTGCTTGAAGACTTCTCATCTCTACCTGAGCGGACATGGAGCCCATCAGCCACACAGTGAGCGCAAGCGTCCCAGACTCGCTTTATCCCCGCAGGACGATGCGTGTGGCCACGAGAGGAGCCTCCTCTCATTTTGTCGGGAGCACCATTGTGATTCTGTCTTCGTACGCTGTGGCAACGTTGGCCATGAACTGCGGCAAAAAGATCCAGGAGGAGCGATTGAAACCATCTGAAAACTGATGCCGAGTGCCTCATCAAATGCTGCTGTTATTTGATAAGGACGTGCACCTTGGAGAGACTTCCTTCAATAAAAAGTTTGCCAGAATTTCAACATGGCATTGTACAAAACGTTCCTGTCCTCAAGGTCTCGGCTTGATAAATCTATGAAACTTTGTTGTGAAGTTTTTCACTGTGATTCTGCTGAATCACGAAGCCAAGAACAGAGAAACGGACACAATTATCTACATCTATGAGCTTGTTAGCTCATCTCAAGACTCTGGACCAACTTACCCAAAATAAGGCCTAGGGGACCAGATTTTACAGGCCTTTTTACTGAAATGTTATTCATTGTTTGAATTTAAAGATAAAGTCCTTTTTTTATCCGTTTGTATTTGTTTCATTACAATAGTAAAGCACAGAGACAATAGATTTGTAAAATCAAGTGACATTTGTTCATTGTAATGCACAGAATTCATTAAAATATTTTAATACATTGTGTAAAGGAGCTTGTTGGAACTTGTTTTATAGGTAATGCACTTCATAGAGCAGATGATATTATTTAACATGAACAGCAGACCTTCACACATGCAAAATAGCATGCAGAAGTCATCAGCTTAAATATAGTAATTTAATAAGCATGATTCATTTCCACTCTACTCTTTTTTCACAGATCCCTTCAGAATAAAGTGTCATTTAAAAACTAGTTTTTTTACATCTTCTGAAAATACGAGTATTTAACTCGTACAAAACTCACCGCTACAGGCCCGTTAATTCCCACCAAGGACGATAACTACTAACGATATAAAGTTTTAATAACCATTCAAATTCTACAAGAATATCGAAGTCCACACCACTATAACGATAACGGCACAGATGAACGACATCGTTGAAATCACTCTCGGAACGATTTATTTTCCATCTGATGACCGAAAAATAAAAGACGACAGCCAATCAGAATGCACCCTAGTTTAAAAACCGCGCGAAATTTAAAGCGGCTGACGGATGTTGCTAAGCTTCTCCTTAATGAAGACACATGATTTGTTTAGGCTTGGGTTTTTATTACACACAGAGACGGTTTTATTCTGATCCCCAAACTGTCACTAAACTGAGAAATAATCAGTCATTCCACTGAGCAATCTGACATGCTGTGCTGCACTTCATGTGTGTCCGCCACTAGATGGAGCGCTACAGTACGGCTGAATGAATGTCAATCCTGAGTGCCAGCAGACAACAACAATTTTTTTTTACAATAACCAGATGAAGTGAAGAAAATATGCATAGCAGAAACAATCGTTTGAAATGAATGAATATCTGAACCTTTGAGTCAGAGACCCTCCGCTAGGGGGAGCCTCGAGGATAAGCTTTTTTAATGTATCTCAGTGGTGGAGAGTTGTAAGCTGAATAAACTACTTTTGTGAGGAAACGGCTTATTACTTAATGAATCGACTGTTTATCCGCTAATATAATTTTTTTTTTGGCATTAAATATTTATTTTGGAGTGAGGTTTATTTGAAGTTTACAAAGAAAAAATTGCATTTTTTGCAACAGGTAGTATTCACTGTATGGCACTACTCGTTCATTTCTATGGTATCCGCAAACCATTACGCTTTCCTTAATGGTATCTCACTATATAATAAGAACATTTCTACTTTGAATAGATTTTCTCATTATAGGCCTTAGTTAACAAAATCACACAGTTTTAACTTTTTTTTTTTTTTTTTTTTTTGAGTGGAATAGACTTTCCATAAAGATCGAAAACCTTAGTGACGGTATCAGATGGTAAACAATGCACTTTGATAAGCCTATGTCTTTGATATGTATTTATGTTCACAGAGTACAGTGTAAAACCTTGCTGTAAAAAAACGGCCAAATTCTGACAGTAATGTACCATTTTCCATTAAAACAGTAATGTACTGTAGAAAACAATGCATTCTGGGTATTATTTGTCGCTTTCGAGAAAGTAGCCTACAGGAATATACTGTGAATTAACGGTGCTCAAAGTCGACACTCAGAGACTGTGTCCCAAATCAGACCCTATACTCTCATTCACTATTCCCTACATTAGTTCACTAATATAGTCCACTTGAGAGAGTGAATGAAAAGAAGTGAGTGAATTCAGACACTCCAGAAAAAAGAGAAGAGATTGAGAGTGAGTGTGAAACCAGTTTACAAAACAGTTTGAGATTGTTTGTTTCATAGATGTACAGAAGATCTTGTTGAAAATTAACAGAGGTAATAATAAAGTGTGTAGTCGGCATTATGGTGATCAGTGTTTGCTTAAGTTGGGCTCTTGATCCTTGACTTTATAACATTAGTTTTTCTCTGACTGCTGTAAAACATCAAATTGTGGGCCATACTTGTAGGCTATCTGAGGTGTTTAGGCAAGATGTGATGGTCTCTTTGAAAACTGGTCCGTACAAATGAAACCAGCTCTGAATGGTGGAACGAATGCAGTGCAATTAGCGGCGGTCCTCTCGTCATAATGTGGATGACCTCTCCACAAACGAACACAACAACAGCTCATCCATGAATAGCTTTGACACAAAGGATTATTATTCCAGCTCAGATGACCAAAGGCTAATAGCTTCTGTCTGCTGTCCTCAGCCCCAAAATAAAACACTCCAGTGCGAGCGAGCGACGAGAGACCTGCGGCCCCTGCTTACGAAACTGTCTGTATCATTATGAATCACTCTGACAGGCCTTAACTACATGACATGAGTGAAAACATACATGCGATCTAAAACAACTTACGATGATAATAACCCCCATTCAAAGAAGCCATGGAGCTCTGTGTGTTTCAGACTGAATCCTCTACAGCTCTGTAACTAGGGCACAGTGTTTTCGTTTGGGGCCAAAAACGTCTTAAAGCGGCGCACGGAGGTGGGATTATTCCAGAAGGAAGAGATTAGAGAAGGAATAACCAGCAAAACAAGCCTTCAGTGCCTGCTGAGAGAAATGATCCTCTCTAATGTGAAGACTGTGATTATAGCATCTGTTTACTGCAAATGGCTTTCCTTTTGGTATCATATGTCATATTCAATCAAATAGATCAGTCAAGCAGATTAAATGTCTGATATTTGACCATTTTGAAATTATTAGCCGCTTTTTTAGGGGCTGTTTACACGACACCGTTTTCAACTAAAAACGGAAAACTTTTGAAAACACTACTAGTGTCATCTCCATGTAAACTGCAAAAACGCGAATCTGTAAAAACGGTGACGTCATGCACATGCGTATTACATGTTTAGTCTATCCACCTTATTTTTCAACATGTTTTCTGTGAATGTGCGAGACTTCTTATTTATTATCAGCTATAGGGAAATAACAAGAAGAATATCAAAGTGCAGTAAACTGTAAAAAATAAGGTGGATAGGCATGCGCGTTTGGCGCGAGTGCTCTGTAAAAGAATGCTTATGCGCATGCGCAAAGTCTTTCTTTACAAAGTGACATCGCCAACTACTTGTCTGGCATATGTAACACATATGTAATATTTTTCGTCATTTTAGTTTTGATAACGTTGTCATCTGTACAAAGAAAAAACTTTTCCGTTTTTAGTACATCGTTGTTGTGTAAACGTACCCTTAGATCTGCATTATGCATCAGTGTTGTTTTTTTCCAGGAGGATTATTTATTTATTTATTTATTTATTTAAATTTTGTGTAAAAGTAGTGTTCATTTCATTTGTCTGTGCCTTATGGTGAATTTTGTGGACTTTCGCAGTTTACTCGCATTTTATTGCAAAAGTTTAGATCCACCAATGAGACTTTACCATATGAGAAACATAATACGTTCATGTTGACATAGACGTGCGTGCTTGTAAAGGAACAAGAAGCTTAGGTGTCCCAATTTACCCAATGCCCCAGATTATCCTAATTCACCCCGGATTCACCTCATCAAATGTACCAAGCCTGTTTTTTGGGAAAACAAAACAGCAATAAACGCAGACGGCAGGAGCAGGTGACTCAGTAGCACGTGATTAGATGCATTTAGAAACAAGGTCACATAATAAATCCACATTACTTATTATTATTATTAGACTGTATAACCAAAGTGTCTTTGTTTCCGCTCTATTTATAGTATTATTAATTTTATTATGTTTCTTTGATAACTGCGCTCACTAAGAAGAACAAACTGATGACAAATGTGTGCGTGTGTGTGTGAGAGAGAGAGAGAGAGAGCGCGCGCGCGCGGGTGAGGGAGGGGCGTTGTCATCGAGATGTCCTTCGACTACAGCTTGGGGAAAAGAGTGTGCGGATCAGACCAGAGAGCATCAGAACAGCCACTGGACGCCAGGAATATCAGGTATGAAGGAGTTTTATGGAAATATAAACAATCATTTTGTGTTTTAGAAAGATTTCAACTCTGGCGTGAGGTGTTTATTGTGTGCAGTTGAGTAAATCTGCACTGTGTAACTCTTCATCCTCTTATGCAGGACTGTATGACATAGTTAAGGACATTACCGTAATATGACCAGGACAATTAATGTTGCCTTTTAGGATTTGTTTACCTCTTAAGATAAGCTGTGATAACTTTGTGTTGAACTGAACCTGTTTATTACTGTGATAGTGATTAAAACTAAAAGTTTCTGTAGGTTATGATGTCTTTTCTTGAGTAAACAGTGCTATAAGATTTAACCTGTTTAAACTCAAATGTAGTGATTATAAACTAAATGATTTATTTTATTTTTGGTAATATATAATTATTTTATGTTATTTGGGAATATATATATATTATTGAATTTAGTTTTTATGTGTAATATATATTTATTTTATTTTAGTTCCATGCTAATTATAATCTTAAAGGGAGAACAACAAGACTCCTCTAAGCATCAAATAATATCCTGCAGGATAAACAAATTCTTACTTTTCAGTTTTTCTGAATTTCAGTTTATCCATCTTGATTCCCAATTGATCCCCTTAGGATTGATTCCAAATTTTGATGGAAATTCCTCTTGCATTGCTTGAGGATCTTACTTTTCAGTTTATATTTTTCCGAATTTCAGTTTATCCAGATTGATTCCCAATTGATCCTGTTAGGATTGATTCCAAATTTTGATGGAAATTCCTCTTGTATTGCTTGAGGATTTCAGACAGATAAAAAATAAACACATTAATAACCTCAGCTCTCAGTCAGTGTTTAACTGAGCTGGGCAGCATTTCCCAAAAGCATCGTAAGCTTAATTTAGGCTTACGATGCTTTTGGTAAACGCTACCCAGATCTGTTTACTTAAAATCACTTCTGTAAAACTGTAATACTCATGAATAAGTCATTGTGAAGCATTATATAATTGTCACAGAATATAAATGAATACAAGTGCAAATATGAATCATAAGTGTTATGCAGCATCATAATGTTAGTTGATGAAAGTCATTATAAAGTGTTTCCCATCAGATTATTTCTTACAGTTGAAAGACATACGCAGGTGAAAATGGGCGTGTCCAGAGTTCTGCTCGGCCTCGCCTACCTCATTCTATTGGCTGCTGCTGTGATGAGTCATGAGGGGGCGTGTCTGCAGGATGGGAGGCACAAAGCCACGGCCAGTCCAGAGCCCCGTCTGAAGGAGTGTTCGCTCTACATGGAGAGTGTGTGCACACTTTATAATCATCTTACAAACACACAACTGATTCAAAACTAGTCAAGAACAATTCATTAAAAACTTTGTTATGATTCAGTAAATGGTTAGTTTGTCCCAATTTGTGAATGTTTGTGTCTCTGTCCAGACTCGTGTTGTTCTGAGACGGATGTCCAGGATCTCTCCAGCTCTGTGGACAACTCTCTCTGGGATAAGTGTGGCCTTCTCAGCCCTCTGTAAGCCTCTGCTGATTATATTCATTCCCTCAATAGACATGATCCATTATTTATACTGTAAAATCTGATTAATAGCTTTTAACAGCAGGTGATAATAGTTTTGCCTCATATTTGTGTTCAATAAAGCTCCATTTTTAATTATTATTGTGAAGGATGCACAATATGTAAACAAGATTTTAAAAACACCCATTAACTACTTTTACAGAGAATTTTCTTTCTTATGTTGATGTATTTCCTATTAAACAGGAAGTTGTGGTTGAACATTTTACAGGGGTTGTCCTTTTTTAGACTCTAGATGGCAGTATGTATTTGTTTGTGTTTTCTTTTATATATTTAGTTACTTAGTTATTTTTAATCCTTGTTTATTTTATTTTTAATCCATATTTATTTAAATTATTGTTTGTTTATTTATATATTTAGTTAGTTTAAATCCAAGTTTTTTGCTTTATTTATTTTTAATTAATTTTTATTTATTTATTGCTTATGTACTGGTGTGGTTTTGTGCATGTGATTGTGAAGTTTTGTGTAAATGCTCATTATTGTTCTACTGAATGTGTTTGTAAAGTACCATCTCTTTTTCTTCAATTACAAAAGACTAAATATGGAATATTTAGAAATATAGAATATTCTAAATATGGAATATTTTCTGCTAGAAGTTTATTTTTGTCAACTGTTATATCCTGGCTCTCTTTATAATGGTAGTGAATGGGGGGCCTATTTTGAAGTCAAAAATTAATGCATCCATCCATCATAAACATAATCCATACGGCTCCAGGGGGTTAATAAAGGCCTTCTGAAGCGAAGCGATGGGTTTTTGTAAGAAAAATATCCATATTTAAAACTTTATAAACTAGCTTATTAGTGTGATAGTGATTGACCTAACCCTTTAACTGTCTGTCTCTCTCTCTCTCTCTCTCTGTAGCTGTGAGTCCTTCCTGAAGCGCGTCGTCTGTTTTTATCGCTGTTCTCCTGATGCTGCTCGCTGGCCACACCCACATCGTGACTCCTCCCTGAAGGCGGTGCCTCTGTGCCACAGCTTCTGCAGAGACTGGTGAGGCCACGCCCACTCATCTGCATAAACACACAGGCCCTGTCCCAAATGGAGCCCTAAGCCCTTGTGACCTTCCTCTGAGTCCACAGTTTCGTGACGTAATGTCGCTTTGACTGTCAGGTAAAAGTCGTCAACAAGACCGCAAGTACACATGAAGTGTGCCTTTCGGGACAGGGCCACACTGTCTTTAGGTCCAAGGCCATAGGCTTTTGTGATAAGTAATCTGACAACCCACTTTAATTGGCAGTAATGAGCTGCTCAATCTGAGTGTTCTTCATTATTTATTGGTTAAGCTGTTGGTAATATGGTGACAAGAGATGTCACTGTTGCAGGTACGAGGCCTGTAAACTGGACCTGACGTGCGCTCGAGACTGGACCACTGACCCAAGAGGACAGAACTGCACCGGCGGCTGTGTGCCTTACCAACAGGTAACATCATACCAGACATTATATCACCACACTCACTACTAGATCTTTACATTTCTGAAGAAAATGTGAGTGAAAAAAAATCTGGGCAACTCATTGCTGCAGTGCTATGGTGTTGTAGGTGGTTGCCAGGGTGTTGATATGCAATTGCTAAGTTTTTTTAAATATGTTTTCAGTGTGTTGCTAAGATGTTTTTAGTGGATTTTGGCACATAGCTATGTGTTTTGGGTGGTTGCCAGGGTGTTGCTATGCAGTTGTTAAGGTTTTTGTATGTTTTTAGTGTATTGCTAAGTTGTTCTGAAGAGTTTTTTGGCTCATTGATTGCTAGGTGCTAGGGCGTTGTGGGTGGTTGCCAGGGTATTGCTATGGAGTTACTAAGGTTGTCTGAATGTGGCTAAGAGGTTGTGAAGGTGTTCTGACTAGTTTTTATCACATTGCTATGAATTGCTATGGTGTTGTGGGTGGTTGCCAGGGTGTTTCTATGTAGATTTTTTTTTTTTAATGTTTGTAATGTGTTGCTAAGTGATTGATGTGCCAAGTTTTGGCAAATTGCTTTGTGTTCCTAGGGTGTTGTGGGTGTTTGCCAGGTTGTTGCTATGCAGTTGTTAGGGTGTTGATAATGATTTCTCAAGAAGTTTTGCACATTGCTATGAGTTGTGGCTGGTTGCCATGGTGTTGCTATGCAGTTGCTAAGGTTTTTTTTATATTTTATTGTCTTGCTAAGTGGTTGCTAAGATGTTTTGAGGAGTTTTTGAAATATTGCTGTATTGTTAAGGTGTTGTACGTGATTGTCAGCATGTTGCTATGCAGTTTCTAAGGTATTCTGAACAGTTTTACTAGCATGTTATATATATATATATATATATATATATATATATATAATATTGTAGTCATGGTTCGGTACAGCAGGGTGAGAAAACATTTTGTATCCCTTTTTTATTAAACAGTGGTTTACTGAACAAACTGTTTCTCTGCCTTTAAATTCATTTAATTATAATTAAAAAATTTCTAAAGGATAAAAAAAAATCTATCTCTGCTAATGCTGTAACGTATATAAGGAGCCCTTACTCGCACATTACTATAATATTAAAGGTTACAATTAACAACAGATCCCAAACTATTAAATTCAGATGCTATTTATTTTTAGATATAATCATCAACACACAATAATAATAATAATTGTATGTAAACATGTAAATTGCACATAAGACAGTTTTTGCATTAACATATCTAATTATAAAATTATGTTTCTCCAATTCGTTGTTGAAATATAATCATTTACACAGTGGTTGTCATAACTTGTTTTCATGACGGATTTATTTACATACATTAAATAATTAAGACATCACTAACAGATTAAGTAAAATATAACGAATATATATAGTGCATATATTAAGCGAAAGAGTTCATTTCTCTGGCGAACTAACAAGATGTGGACACTGAATGGCATTTCTGAGGTAAATGTAATACGTGACATTGTTTACAAACTGTTTTATTGACGTCTTTCCGCGGTTGAAACGCTGATTGAGCGATTACACGAGATATGATACGTTTCACGTTACTGTATCAACATACCCTCATATGTTCATTCATGTTCATTCTGTAACTGGCAGTGAAGATGGCCGCGTTCACTCGCGCTCCGCGCTGCCGTTTGAACTGTCTGAGGCGCCTATAATAGCGATATGTTACGCCACATCAAAAAGCGCCAAAACGAATTGTTGTTTGAATTTCGTGATGAAATCGACAGAATTTAAAAGATGATACTTTGTTTCTTATCGAAAGTAACAAAACACTGAGCTTTATTGCGATAATTGGTGGTTAATGCTGGTTAATGCTGGTTAAAAGTAGTTAGGCTACAGTGCGTTACCGCGCGCGCCCCCTTCTGGATTGGAGTGTGGATCGCCTTAGTATGCAGTTGCTAAGATGTTCTGAAGAGTTTTTTTACATGTTGGTATGTGGTTGTTTAGGTGTTCTGTTGTTAGTGTGTTGTGGGTGGTTGCCAAGGTGTTGCTGTGCAGTTGCTGTTTCTTTTGTGTTGGACTTTTATTAAACAGAGGGACAGTTTTAATCTGATGTCCAAATTGCCACTCAGCAGGGCAAGAGAATTAATGAGGTTTGTTCACATCACTATCAGCACTATAGTGCTAGTGATGCAAACATCATTACAGAGAGGAACACACTGGAGACAGTATATGTGACTCCAGGCATGGACACAGCTGGAACGTCTTTGGAAAACACACACACACATCGAATGTGTCAGTTCATGTCACATTTCCTCACCACTGACATGCTGTACATGTGAAAAGAGAGAGAGAGAGGGTGTGAATCAGTGCAACCAGCCTCATACAGTCAGTGAAATGTGGATGAAATCATGTCATTTGTTGTTTTAACATTGAAAAAACATTGTAAGAGTGTTTGATGCAACATTTAATGGTTGAACAAAATACTAATAAATCAACATTGAAATTTTAACATCTGTTGACAAGTACGATGTTGAAACAATGTAACAATATCAATGTTAATTTGATTTGCGAAATCAAAAAATATTCAACTGTGATTTAGTCTTGATTCACTCATAAATAAACAATGAATAATTTATTTGGTTAATGGAGTTGTCCAGTAATACCAAGATAAAGCAAGCAAGTATTTGGCTGGTCATGTGATTTTTAATGTTAATCAGACTTTTTTGCCATTCACTTCTTTAGGGGTATTTATTTTTTAAATATTTGGTAAATAAATTTGGTAAATATTTTTTATAAGGTTTAACAGTGAGAGTAGGACTTGTTTTAATCGTGATGAATTGACTGGATGTTGAAAGTGTCTCTATATGAAGGTGTTTGATTTAATTTGATGATGGAAATTAAAGTCGTTTCGGAGGTGGAAGTGGAGTTATGATTTTGATCAAAGATTATACTTTTGTTTCCGTAGAATAGCGTGCAGTGATGAATCATTTACAATAAGAGCAGGAACATGAATTAAGACAGTAAATAGAGTCACAGTTGATCTCATGTTGATTTTAAGATAACCGTGTCTCTGTGGAAATGCTGCTGGCAAGGAAAATTCATAATCAACACAATTATCACATGTGCACAACCGTGAGTGACAGAGAAACACACACACACACACTTCACATGTTCTGAGGGGTGAAAATCACAGCTAATAATGAGAGAGAATGCCGAGGAGGTGTGTGTGTGTGTGTGTGTGTGTTTCTACATTCAGGAATCATTAAAGTGCACAAATCGCTGATGTGTGAATTTAATGATGGACAATGTTAGCAGCACATCTGAAATGTTTTATCATCATTACACAATATTTTTGACGCTACATAGAGGGTAAAATGCCTCATAACGGCATCTGTGCTCTTCACATTGCTTTATTAATTTAATTTTTACTTTATCTCCCAGTTTATGACTGAACACTAATTAAGGATGATAATCTGTAATTAGACTCAGACCATCTTATTTCATCAATGTCTGCAGCGGTGAAGTAATTCTGAACAACTGTTTTTTTTTTAAATATATTCTATTATATATGTGTAAATTTGTAAATTCAGTGTGAATAAATAAAATTAATCAAAAATTAATTTAATAATAACAAAAGATTTTTTTTGTTTCAAGACACCAGCTTATGACTGCATATGCGCATTGGCTGGACCAGTCTGAATAATGCAGCTTTTTTGTCATGATTTGAGCATTTACAAACCCGATTCCAAAAAAGTTGGGACACTGTACAAATTGTGAATAAAAAAGGAATGCAATAATTTACAAATCTCATAAATTTATATTTTATTCACAATAGAATATAGATAACATATCAAATGTTGAAAGTGAGACATTTTGAAATGTCATGCCAAATATTGGCTCATTTTGGATTTCATGAGAGCTACACATTCCAAAAAAGTTGGGACAGGTAGCAATAAGAGGCCAGAAAATTTAAATGTACATATAAGGAACAGCTGGAGGACCAATTTGCAACTTATTAGGTCAATTGGCAACATGATTGGGTATAAAAAGAGCCTCTCAGAGTGGCAGTGTCTCTCAGAATTCAAGATGGGCAGAGGATCACCAATTCCCCCAATGCTGCGGTGAAAAATAGTGGAGCAATATCAGAAAGGAGTTTCTCAGAGAAAAATTGCAAAGAGTTTGAAGTTATCATCATCTACAGTGCATAATATCATCCAAAGATTCAGAGAATCTGGAACAATCTCTGTGCATAAGGGTCAAGGCCGGAAAACCATACTGGATGCCCGTGATCTTCGGGCCCTTAGACGGCACTGCATCACATACAGGAATGCTACTGTAATGGAAATCACAACATGGGCTCAGGAATACTTCCAGAAAACATTGTCGGTGAACACAATCCACCGTGCCATTCGCCGTTGCCGGCTAAAACTCTATAGGTCAAAAAAGAAGCCATATCTAAACATGATCCAGAAGCGCAGACATTTTCTCTGGGCCAAGGCTCATTTAAAATGGACTGTGGCAAAGTGGAAAACTGTTCTGTGGTCAGACGAATCAAAATTTGAAGTTCTTTTTGGAAAACTGGGACGCCATGTCATCCGGACTAAAGAGGACAAGGACAACCCAAGTTGTTATCAGCGCTCAGTTCAGAAGCCTGCATCTCTGATGGTATGGGGTTGCATGAGTGCGTGTGGCATGGGCAGCTTACACATCTGGAAAGGCACCATCAATGCTGAAAGGTATATCCAAGTTCTAGAACAACATATGCTCCCATCCAGACGTCGTCTCTTGCAGGGAAGACCTTGCATTTTCCAACATGATAATGCCACACCACATACTGCATCAATTACAATATCATGGCTGTGTAGAAGAAGGATCCGGGTACTGAAATGGCCAGCCTGCAGTCCAGATCTTTCACCCATAGAAAACATTTGGCGCATCATAAAGAGGAAGATGCGACAAAGAAGACCTAAGACAGTTGAGCAACTAGAAGCCTGTATTAGACAAGAATGGGACAACATTCCTATTCCAAAACTTGAGCAACTTGTCTCCTCAGTCCCCAGACATTTGCAGACTGTTATAAAAAGAAGAGGGGATGCCACACAGTGGTAAACATGGCCTTGTCACAACTTTTTTGAGATGTGTTGATGCCATGAAATTTATAATCAACTTATTTTTCCCTTAAAATGATACATTTTCTCAGTTTAAACATCTGATATGTCATCTATGTTGTATTCTGAATAAAATATTGAAATTTGAAACTTCCACATCATTGCATTCCTTTTTTATTCACAATTTGTACAGTGTCCCAACTTTTTTGGAATCAGGGTTTGGAGAAACAAAATTTATGAGACAGTTGTTGTCAGATTTCATTGGTAATTTCAAATATGAAATTTAATCAAAAGCTTGGTGAACAGCTTTGGAGAATTTGATTTTTCCCCATTCAAAGAGAGAGGAGCTGCACTTGCATGATTGAAATAGCTGCCAGAGAGGCATTGCAAAGATGGCCGCCGAGTGAACTGACTTGCCTTAAAGGCTGTTTGAGCATAAACAACATCTGCAAAGTTATGACACTCAAAGTTTAATGCAAAGGGAGATATTTTCTTTTAAAGAATTCTCTGTTTAAGGACTAACGGCTGGTAGGAACTACAACAAGCTTCTTCTCAGGTTAGTGGCATCACTAACCCTAAAATCTACATAAACCCTGCCCCGGAGAACACACAACAAAGGGGGTGAGGCCATGTTGGGCTGCTTTAGAGAAGAGGAAGAGTTGTTGTAGTAGAGTGTTGTTGCCATCCCGTCATTTTACACCGGACTGCTTCACAAACGAGGGTCAATTCAACGCTGGATTTGCACAAAAGATTAACATGACGGCACATGCTAGTCGATGAGTTGAATCAACTCCACAGCAACTACATAAATTTATCCACTAACCATTCAGAAACGTCCAGTGTCATTCTAAAAGTTGTAACCTCTTCCTGAGGCTCTCCATCAGTGTCCGACTCCGGTTTGAAGAATGTAAGGCTGAACACTGTTACTGACAATCCTCATTTTGGCTGCGTGAGATTCTCCAGCTTTGCTGTTATTGAGCAACCGAAGCATGAGCTGTTAAAGCTCCGCCCTCTTCTGGAAAGCGGGCCGGGAGCAGCAACTCATTTGCATTTAAATGGACACACACAAAAACGACATGATTTTGCTCAGACCCAAATAGGGGCAAATTTGACGAGCTATAATAAATGATCTGTGGGGTATTTTGAGCTGAAACTTCACAGACACATTCTGGAGACACCAGAGACTTATATTACATCTTGTGAAAGGGGCATAATAGGTCCCCTTTAAAGGAACTTTGATCACACAGTTGTTTGTTTGCGTACTTGTGAACATGTTCTGATCTACCATGCATCTGTGTTTGTTGGTCAGATGTATCAGCACGGGCGAGACCTCTGCGAGAGTCTTTGGGGAGACGCTTTCATGACGGTCGAAGACGACCCCGGGGAAGAAGACGGGGTAGAAGGTCATAGCTGCGGCTGTCTGACTCTCAGCGCCTCAGATCGAGAGGTGATCGCGGCCCTGAGGGTTCAGGAAGGAGACCCCGAAGAACTGGACACCACCAAGAGTGGCCTGCCACAGTACAGAGCGCCCTGCCCTCCTGCGCAGCCTCAGACACGCAGCGCCACAGCGCCACCACAGGCCCGGAGAGGCAGCGGCAACTCCGTACTGCGCAAACGCTCCGTTCTGACCACTGATATGGAAGGCAGCGGGAGTGGCTTCTAGAACATATGTGTTCTAGATCTGCTGAATGTTTGTTCTGTTTTATCTTATCAGTTGAATTTAGAGTGAACTAATGCAGTGAGCTTTCTACCGTAATTCTATTGTCTATTTAACACAGCCAACAAAACAATCCTGTATAGACTAAAACTACTTCTGTAAATTCAAATTCTGCTTATTTTAACATGTTAACGGCAACATGAAAAGTTGAATTTAGGTCTGAACCTCACTGAATATTTGGTAACACTTTACAATAAGCTTTAACATTAGTGCACTACATGAACGAACGATGAACAATACTTCTATAGCGTTTAATAATCTTAGCTAATGTTAATCTCAGCATTTACTAATACATTTTTAAAATAAAACGTTGTCTGGTAACATTAGTTAAAGCGTTAACGAATAACTGTATTTTTATTAAATAACATTAACAAGGATTTATAAATGCTGTATAAAATATATTGCTCATTGTTAGTTCAGGTTAGCTAATGCATTACCTTCACTTGGAAATATGTCAAATTCCATAAAGAAAATGGGTTGCGAATTTTGTTTTGTGTTGAGTTGAACTGTTTATTCAGTGTGTTTTTGTATTTGCCCACTGCATTAAAGCACATAATTACATTTTAAATATTATTATGGGTTTTTTTTTTTGGCTCAAATGTAGGCTTATATGTAGCTGTTGTCGCTTGTTTCCACAACTGTGATATTTCATCATAATCGCAACATATGGAAGTATGGATGTCTCATATCCTCTAACAATACATTATCATACACACGTATAGCCGACACTTTATATTTCACACAGTCATATATGTGTAATTTATGTCTGTGTGTTAATGTTTTGAGTAAATTACTTTATTAGTGAAAAAACAGATGATTCAGCGGTCATTTACTCTTAAGTATTTATACTGACGTATATTAAAATGATGTTGTAAAGAAAAACTATGAGAGAGCACTGTAAAATCTGTTTGACTAGTTAAGAATGAGTGCACTAGTTGACTGTTTAACAGTTAACGCGAGGATATGTTTGCTCTGTATGTAAATGGATGGTCACTGTGAGCAATTTGATGTTTCTGTATTTTGTGGCTGCATTGAGTAAACGTGTTTCTCTTCTGATCTTATTTGTCTTTAATTCATAAATAAACAAAATTGGAATTGTTTGTTCTTTTAATTGTTCTTTTTAACGCAGTTTCAACCCACCCACATGAAAAAAAATACTATAATCTTTACTATAGTAAATTGTAGTATACTGTATAGTATTTACAATACTTTGTTAATGAATGCTACAGCATACTGTAGTATTAACTATAGTGAACTGATAAACTAATAAATACTGTAGAAAACTTTAGTTTTTACTATAGTAAACTGTAGTGAATTGTAGTATATATACCCTATAGTTGTAGACCTTTGTACGGTACTGGGTAAAGTAATTTGTTTATATTATAGTTGTTATATTACCACAACAACTATAGAATTACCACAACAAATTAATTCAAGTACTTTACTATAGTATGGTTCAAAAACTACTATAAATTACTATAGTAGCCTATTTTTTCATGTCCGTCATTATCCTGTTTCGTGTAAAGTTTTATTATTATTAAACCATGTGTTTATCTTGCTAAATTTATGGTACATTTAACTAATGAACTTAAATTATAGCATATGGCATTAGGTGCGTTCACGCCGCCATGTCGTAAAAACCGTATTACGAGATTCACGTCCTCGTAGATTACAACTTGTAAACTCGGTATTTTCTGAGAGTTCCCACTTGTACCACGTGACCGCTGTACCGCGAGACCGCTGGAGGTTCACTTTGGCCTTGTTAGTGTTGCCCTAGAAACGCACAATTCCGAGTTCGAGGATGTGAACAGCTCCGAGTAGAACGTTGTTGTCATCTGGTTAATGGCGTGAACCCAGCATAGTTTACGACATGATAAGATGCTATATATTTGTTCTACAAATGTCTGTCATTCTGTTGTCCCATGTGTAATGTGAAGCAGAAGACCTTATTCACATCAGCGCCATCTTGGATGAAAGCTGTCGAGGGAAGACGCGTTTTTGGATTTTCTGCTGACGAAACACTGCAAAAATATCTTTCCAAGAAATTTCACTAGACAAAAAAATTATAAGTGATCTAGGAGCTTTATACAACTTTTTTACAGCGGATGCAATTGAAAACACGCTAAGTTTATCCCTCAAAGCCTCGCTTTTATACCCGTTATGGCGCTGCTCCGAATAAGGCCTGTAGCATTTATTATTTTTTAGCTATTAAATATTCCACAAGTTAACAGCTAATTTCTTCAAGACCGTTTTTATTTGTTTTATGGCACTTGCACCACTAGATGGCGCCATGAACCCATTTTAAGGTGAAACACAGTCATTGACCCTGTGATGGTGTTTGAAACCAGGTTTGACCTTTAACACCTCGTGACCCACTTATCCAACCACAAAAACTCCCACCAATCACAAAATTTAAATAATATGATTATGGCAAATTCAGCTATAGCCTACTTGTCATATGTCGGCCAGTGTTACTTTAGTATTATTTAATATACTATTATAGTATTTATTAATATTTTGAATATATAATATATATATAAATATAAATATATAATTTTAATGTACATTTACACAAAACATTTGTACTGACCACTGCTGTGACCCACAGGTTAAATAGCACCAAACTCATCTGTGGCATCAATCAGACTGAGTAGATTCTTGAGTACATGATGTAACACTCAGGTTGTGTCGATGTCGGTGGGTGTTTGACGGAAAGTGTCACGCAGAAAAACTATCTGAGCCGCAGCGTTCATCTCTCAGTCTTGGAAAGGACAAGAAGGAATATTCATGAGATCGAAGGAGAGATTTACAGTGTGTGAGTGGGAGAGAAAGATGAAATGTGCTAATCAGCTAGTGCTTGATGGAGGAGATGAGCCCACATTTTGTCGTCATCAGTCACTGATGTTTCTCCCTCCTCTGTACGTGAAGCTCCTTCTGACAGTCTGTCAGGCGTTAGAAAGCCTCTTGATGTAGAACAGGGGAAGTATGAAGAATAAATGCTCCGTCAAGCTCAGAAACTCTTCAGGCTAATCATGAAGGCAGGATAAAAATAACACGCAGGTTCTGTTGTGAAACTTTGCTGAATGAGCTTTGACTCATTCATGAGTGCTGTGCTTTTACAGGCCTGTGAGCCATTCTTGTCAATTAAACTGGGAAAAAAGGGAAATGAGAGAATAACAATCATATAAAGCATTAAACTCACTTTCAATATAAAAACAAATTACAGGGTAACACACATAGGCCTATACAAAAAAATAAAATGGTTTTGAAACCATTGGAGAGTCTTTTAAAGCTCTGCTTCAGAAACCTATTTTAATGTAGGGAACTGGTAAAGCCAAAACACTTATCTGAAGAAGATAATGTCCCAGAAGCTTATTTTATGTATTATTTTAAATTTTTATTTATTTTCATTCGGCACGACCCTCAGTGCATTATGGGTAGGCTATTCTCTAGCCGTTGAGTGTACATCAGTTGTACATTCGTTATTGTGGTGCACTATGGGATAGAATGAGTGCAGTGGATAACGTCCACTATGGTTTCGGTCACCACTACAAATGGCTGTCCTTTCAAAAAGTGTCCCATTTAATATAGGGGCGATTTCGCCATTGTTAAGGTGCGGTCATTAGCGAAATGTCAGCGAATTTTCGAGTGCAAAAAGGTCCATTGTCCATTTCTAATGAACACGCATAAGTCATTTTCAAGCCAAACAGTTTTTTGTTGGTCAATTCGTGGCAAAACGTGTGTGAAATCTTTCTCCCTGAATTCCATTTGGAATGACTGGATTTCGCCCGCGAAAATTCGCTAAACAGCGGTAAATGTGACCGCGCTTTTAATTGCTGAACCTTCATTTATAAAGTCAAAAAACATCAGAATGGAACAAGTCCATTTAAGAGAAGAGGTGGGGGTGAGATTGTTCCGTAAGAAACACTCATGAAACTAAAAGAGCTGTTGATATTGTTGAGTGTCAGATGAAATGAAACATATGACGGTGTGCACCTTTAAAATCTCCAAAACAACCTGAGCCCGTGTGCGTGTGCGCGCATGCTTTCAGCGCTTTGATGTGGCTTCCTTTGATTTCCACCTCGAGAGCGAGCAGAAAAACACGCAGGTGGGTCACTGACGTCATTTGACAGGTGGACCCGAGTGGGCTTTTCTCACCGTGTAAAAAACCCCGCTCCCACTTTCCAGAGATCTAGTGGCACAAAAACAAACGTCCTACACGTTTCTTGAGCCTGTTTTGTTATTTGGGTTATAGTTGAGACCCGTTTGTAGGCTACACTAAAAAAAAAAAAAAAAAGATGGTTCTTTAGACGTATAGTAAAAGTTCTATTTAGAACCGTATGGTCTTGAAGTACCCATTATATGCTGAAATGGGTCTTTATGTTAGAATTTATAGGGTTCTTTATTCCTTCCTTTTTGTTTTTCAAATCTGTAACCGTCAAAGCCACCTCTACCGATTTTCTGGAGCTCAGCCATTTAATTACACAGACTGTCTAAACATTCTCAACAGGTAAATGATTTCTTTCTTAAAATGTCTATAAATTTTTACTTTCAACTTTGTAACTGGTTTCCTACCAATCATGTCTTTTTCTCTTTTTAGTTTAACAGAACATGTGTGAGCAGCTCTGTTCAGTTAAGGATAATCATACTCATCTTCTCTTCTCCACTAAGATAGTAACAGAGATATTGAATTTATGATCCATATTGTTAGATTTTTTTTTTAATTATTACTTTATGCATAAACATATCCCATGACTTTATATCAACTTTCCCTTTTAACATTGTAAAGGGCTCACATAGGCCTACTGTCCAATTTTGCTACAGTATCCCACAGAAGTGAGTACACCCCTCACATTTTTGTAAATATTTTATTATATCTTTTCATGTGACAACACTGAAGAAATAACACTTTGCTACAATGTAAAGTAGTGAGTGTACAGCTTGTATAACAGTGTAAATTTGCTGTCCCCTCAAAATAACTCAACACACAGCCATTAATGTCTAAACCGCTGGCCACAAAAGTGAGTACACCCCTAAGTGAAAATGTCCAAATTGGGCCCAATTAGCCATTTTCTCTCCCCAGTGTCATGTGACTCGTTAGTGTTACTCGTAAGGTCTCAGGTGTGAATGGGGAGCAGGTGTGTTAAATTTGGTGTTATCGCTCTCACTCTCTCATACTGGTCACTGGAAGTTCAACATGGCACCTCATGGCAAAGAACTCTCTGAAGATCTGAAAAAAAGAATTGCTTTACATAAAGATGGCGTAGGCTATAAGAAGATCGCCAAGACCCTGAAACTGAGCTGCAGCACGGTGGCCAAGACCATACAGCGGTTTAACATGACAGGTTCCACTCAGAACAGGCCTCGCCATGGTCGACCAAAGAAGTTGAGTGAACATGCTCAGCGTCATATCCAGAGGTTGTGTTTGGGAAATAGAAGTATGAGTGCTGCCAGCATTGCTGCAGAGGTTGAAGGGTTGGGGAGTCAGCCTGTCAGTGCTCAGACCGTACGCCGCACACTGCATCAAATTGGTCTGCATGGCTGTCGTCCCAGAAGGAAGCCTCTTCTAAAGATGATGCACAAGAAAGCCCGCAAACAGTTTGCTGAAGACAAGCAGACTAAGGACATGGATTACTGGAACCATGTCCTGTAGTCTGATGACACCAAGATAAACTTATTTGGTTCAGATGGTGTCAAGCGTGTGTGGCGGCAACCAGGTGAGGAGTACAAAGACAAGTGTGTCTTGCCTACAGTCAAGCATGGTGGTGGGAGTGTCATGGTCTGGGGCTGCATGAGTGCTGCCGGCACTGGGGAGCTACAGTTCATTGAGGGAACCATGAATGCCAACTACTGTGACATACTGAAGCAGAGCATGATCCCCTCCCTTCGGAGACTGGGCCGCAGGGCAGTATTCCAACATGATAACGACCCCAAACACACCTCCAAGACAACCACTGCCTTGCTAAAGAAGCTGAGTGTACCTAAACCCTATTGAGCATCTTTGGGGCATCCTCAAACGGAAGGTGGAGGAGCGCAAGGTCTCTAACATCCACCAGCTCCGTGATGTCGTCATGGAGGAGTGGAAGAGGACTCCAGTGGC
This sequence comes from Mylopharyngodon piceus, assembly GCA_039654765.1. Lineage (NCBI taxonomy): Eukaryota > Metazoa > Chordata > Actinopteri > Cypriniformes > Xenocyprididae > Mylopharyngodon > Mylopharyngodon piceus. The sequence continues at coordinate 6,516,850 of CM077457.1, read as the reverse complement.
AATCTGTGAAGCTCTGGTAAACTCCATGCCCAAGAGGGTTAAGGCAGTGCTGGAAAATAATGGTGGCCACACAAAATATTGACACTTTGGGCCCAATTTGGACATTTTCACTTAGGGGTGTACTCACTTTTGTGGCCAGCGGTTTAGACATTAATGGCTGTGTGTTGAGTTATTTTGAGGGGACAGCAAATTTACACTGTTATACAAGCTGTACACTCACTACTTTACATTGTAGCAAAGTGTCATTTCTTCAGTGTTGTCACATGAAAAGATATAATAAAATATTTACAAAAATGTGAGGGGTGTACTCACTTCTGTGAGATACTGTAATTTTGGTCTTCATAAACAATTGTTTTTTACATAAACAAATGGAAGAGACACACTGTAACTCTGAACTCAATTGTGTATTTCAGATGCTGTCAACTCATCATCTGAGAGAAACTGCCACTCATAATACACATAATGGTGGACATAAAGACATCATAGAGGATTGTGAAGATATTTCACTGGAACTTGGTCTTCATCTATATCATGTTCAATGTAAGTTGTTAATTATTAATGCATTCTGCTAATAACTGTTGTTAGAGCACTGTCATTTTTGCTATAATTTGCCATGTCAATAAAAAATAAAAGTACCTAATTGCTGGTTTTGTTGTGTGTTTGTGTTTTTTGTTTTTTTTTAAATGTAAAACCCAGATAGAGGCTACATGATATTATAAGACCAGTCACATAGAGGGGTAAAAAAAACTAAATTAATATATAAATAATATTAACAATACTAATATACTAATATTAATGAAAATAAACTACACTCTAAAAAATGCTGGGTTAAAACCAACCCAAGTTGGGTTGAAAATGGACAAACCCAGTGTTTGGGTTGTTTTAACCCAGCGGTTGGGTTAATAAATGTTAATTTCCAACATACTTTGGGTTCATTTTAAGCAAGCAATACAGTAATTTTTAAACAATAGTTGAGTTAAATAAAACTACCCAGCAGATTGGGCAAACATTTAACCCAACCGCTAGGTTAAAACAACCCAACTTCTGGGTTTGTCCATTTTCAACCCAACTTGGGTTGTTTTTAACCCAGCATTTTTAGAGTGTATTATTAAAAAGGTCATTAAGGTTCTGTATAGCACTTTCAAAGCATGGTTCTTTATGGAACCTTATAAAAAGTGTTCTGCTATTGTTACAAGCCGAAGAACCCTAATTTGGTACTATTTAGAACCATTTTTCTTAAGAGTGTAGCTACCATGATGGTATTTTCATGATACTAAAGTACTTAAAACTACCATGGAATGTCCAAAAACATATAGGCTATTATTGTAGTGGATTCATTGTTTAAATATTTAATAGCCTAAGTAAATCGGTTATTGAGGTACTTAATTCAGAAAGATCAGCTCAGGGTCACATATTTTCATGCTAATGTTCTTCACTCCAGCGGCAGTGCCAGACCGGTTCTCTTTATAGATCTCATGCGCGCCGACCACCTACGCGCGCCCCTACCGTGCGCGCCTCCGGTTCAGTCATTCCAGAGGTCACAGTCATTTCCCAAAAGATTCATTCATCTCCAGAAGGCATCCAAAGCAGCAAACCGTTTAGAAATATAATGAATTAAGAGCAGATGATTCTGCTAATACTGAAAATAAGCCAGTTTAGTTATAATTGGACTTAAACTACATTTTAGGCTGAATTAAAAATAGATTAAACCAGCCTGATTTGCTGGAAGTTGTTTTCCCATAAAAAACAGTTATCTACAATATCTTACGCTGAATTAATAATAACAGATAGATTTAGATTCATTCTTAGGTTAAATGTTTGCCCAACGTGCTGAGCAGTTTTATTTAACCCAACTAGGCTACTGTTTACAAATTACTATATGGTTAGGTTAAAATGAACCCAAAGGATGGAAATTAAAAATCAGACACATAATTACTGGCAACAATAATAATCAAAAGGTGAAAATTTATTAATAAGCAATTTAATAATTATTCATTAAACTTATTAATAAATGTTCATTTATTAAACATATTAATAAATATTAATTTCCAACATTTTGGGTTCATTTTAAGCAAGCAATACAGTCATTTTTAAACAATAGCTGAGTTAAATAAAACTACCCAGCAGATTGAACGAACATTTAACCCAACCGCTGGGTTTGTCCATTTTCAATCCAACTTGGGTTGTTTTTAACCCAGCATTTTTTAGAGTGTAATAATAGTCAAATTTTAATATTTAAATATTATAATAAATATATATCATTATATATAGGCCTATATATATTAAATAATAAATATGTTTTGCGAAATATAATTAGGCTATTATAATAAATATGATTTTATAATTCTAGAATGTTTGATTCTATATCTTAAAAGTTTATGAATTATTCCTAATTCTAAGTTATTAGGCTGCATCATTGTTCCCTTGTAAGCGTTCAACCCACTAAACTATTTGGAAACACACACACACCTTCCCACATGCTAAAAAGTGGTCTTGTCCAACTTCGGAAACCCCCTCGCTGCTCTCCAGCCCTGCTGATCCTGGAGCGGTGAAACTTCTCCACCCAGGCTTGTGGGCGGGGAGTGACGTACGAGGACCAAAAACGACCATATTTGGATGTGCTGCTTGACGTCAGCAGGAAAGGCCTAGTGCCCCCTTTGCGAATACGAAAACGCAGGAAGTTATAATCAATACACAACCCCCAGACAACAGCTGATTACTTTACAAAGAGTGAATATTAAAATAATTAAGCTATAATTAGCTAAAATGGTCGTGTTTTCAGACGGTTTTGTGGGTGGACTTCGAGGAACGGTCAGCATAAGAGTTACATAACTGCATGAAACCAAGACAACATAACACAAATGAAAAGCCATACACTCGAAAGATATATTTCAAAATCTTTACTTAAATAAACAGCGCACACATAAAAAAAGACATTGTAAACATGTGACATTGGTAACATAGCGCCAGGATCAACCTGACCAGTAGCCTACAATAATTTATGAGTTCAGGAACGGTTGCACAACAATATCAGATGCGTTCACATGATCAAATACACAATTGATCATGACAAAAAAAACACATTATTGATACGGAGCCTTTCCACTTCGTCTTGGAGCCCAGCGTTGGGGGGGCTCAGAGTCTGTTCTGTCCCCCCTCTGGACTAGGGTTCGCTACGAGCTTTTATCTGAACCCAGGATGTGTCCAAAATAACTCAGCTGAGAGCTTGAGAGTTCCCAGTGCCGTTCAGTTGTGGAACACAAACAATTTCCAGTGTTATATTTATTTCTGAAAGTCCACCCGCGTTTAAAACGCCTCCATCTTACTGGTCAGCATGAGCTGACAGCCGCTGTTCATGTGTCTCAGGACCTTCTGTTTGAGTTGGGCCACCTGCTCCCGCAGGACGGAGGCTGTGTTAGATAGCCCAGCGTTGTCGGACTTCAGTACCTTCACTTTGTCCTCCAGCCGCGCGATGCGTTCCAGCTTGCGCCTGCGGCATTTGGTGGCTGCCAGTCGGTTTCGGAGCCTTTTGCGTTCCGCTTTGATGCGTTCCTGGTTCTCCATATCGATCGGGGACATGGGTGGCGAGCCGTCGCTGCTGTGCATGTCGGGAACGGTCTGCGGCTCCTCTTTCAAAGGCACGAAGCGCTGAGAGTGCTGGAACGCGTGCGTGTTTTCCGGGTGTTGACTCTGCTGTATGTGGGGCGGCAGGTAGCTGATGGTGGTGGACGGGTGGCTGGGTGCTGGGCAGTACGCGTTTAGCGTCGTGTAAATGGGAGGCTCAGACTGCAGGGAGGAGCCGAAAACGGACGCAGTTGTCGAGCACGTCGTCACGCCGCCGGCTCCAATCGAGACGTTGGGCGGGGGCATCTGGTTCATCTGGTGAAGCTCATCCAGAGCCTTGACGAAGCCCTCCGCGAAGCCCTCCTGCTCGTCGGTGATTCCCCGACCGTAGAGGTACTGGCCCGGTGTAGGGGTCGTCAGCACCCCGTTGCTGTTTTGGATGATGAGTCTCTCCAGCTCCGGAGAGGCGAGTTTGAGCGAGCCGACATCGGCGGTCTGATAAAGGTCCGATTTGAGGCTCCGAAAGGGTTCCGTCAGGTTTAAGTTCATACTCTGCTTCTGGAGTTTATAGTCATGTAGTGCCGCGTCGTTGTGACCGTAACCCAACAGAAACGAGTCGTCGTGATAAAACGGCTGCTCCATTTGTGTACTCATAGAGTTCTTCTGGAAAAGCGGCTTATTTCAAGTGTAAAACCGTCCAAAAAAAGCAGCGCGAATAACGATGACAGTCAATGAAACAGCGTTCTGTCCCGTTCCTGGAGTGCGATGTATCGACGTTCCTCTTGAATGAATTAAACACAAACCAAAAAGTCCCAAAGATGTGAAGGAAAGCAGAAATAAAACGCTCTTGAATAAGTCTAAGAGGTTGTCTGTTGAAAGTGAACGCTCTTTGAGAGAGATGTTCGGTTGATTTGCTCTGATGCGTTCGTTTCGTGTGGATCTGTATCCCGATTCGTTTTTATAAGCAACTCCTGCACTGACAGCTGGCCACGCCCCCAGCGGCATCTACGTCACGCGCATCATCACGTCATTTTCGGGAACTGCTGGGACAGTAAACAAGCCCGAGGGCGAAGCGAGCAGGGCGAATTTTACCTCACGATTTGAAATTATTGAATAAACGATTTAGGGAATATATGTAATAATCTGATTTGAATTATTCCCGAGATCCTTTCTGCTAAAAGAAAGGCCCTCTATCGTTGGATTTATCAGGTAGGCTTATAGCTGGACTTTATACAATTACAAAGATGATATACCATATATTTTTAAATTCTGTTTTGTTATTTTAGGGTTTAATATGTTTTGATGCGCGTTCGTGTTATGTAGCCTAGCTACCGCGGGACATTTTTTCCCAGTCACCTCAATGACAAAAAGTGTCCCAATTTACCTGAATTTGTGTAACAAATAAAACAAATAAAAATGACATTATTATCAAAAAAGGTTTTTTTTTTTCTATCAAAACATTGTTTATTATTGAGCAAACCTCTAAAATATCTTTATTACTGCATTCGTTTTTCGTATGTTTTCGTAATTGTCTAAAATAATTGGTCAGATTACTTAAAACAATTTGAAGATTAAAGTAGCCTAGGCCTAATTTTCTACTTGCTGAATCTGCAAGTTAGTGAAAAAGACGCACAGCAAACATTCCCTGATCATCACGGACCCTCAGACACCCGCTTCCTGTAGGAAGTTTACAGTCCAAATATGGGCATCATGACGTGGAGTTCCTCACAGAGGGAGTGTGAGCGGCCCCGCCCACTTTATCTGGACTGCTGCGCAGAGGCACGTTCTCGAAGCTCATGAGAAACACCTGCTAAACAAACCAAACCAGCAGAGAAATCCTGACAAAAGTACAAACTTACACTTACCGCATCCCAAACATACAGAAAATGCCTTTTTAATGATATAATAACAGTCAATTATTAGTTTAAACACTGATCTCCTGATAAAAAACCAGGTCAATAGGTTATTCATTGTTTGAATATTTTAGCTCAGAATACAGGTTTTGCTTTCAAATTAAAAGCTTTATATAACACACCACTCTGGCTCTAGAGCTTTACATTTATATACAACAATGATGCTGTATATAATCATAATGTATAGCCTATAATGATGCTCTATAATTAGGCCTGTGAGCCATTAATGATCATTTAATTATAAATAAGGTCAGTGCTCACATGTTTTGCAGTCACTTTGAGGGAATATCATATTTTCACTGGCAGAAATGGACTCCAAGTCAGTCCCTTTAAGGCCTTTTAAGTCGCATCGAGTTTGTGTGATGTAAGAAAGTCATATTAAAGAGAAAACGAGGGTGAATCAGAATGTTATTTGATCATTTTGCTCTTCTCAGGTGGTTCAGAGCCGGACGGCAGCAGAGGGTTGATGTGATGATGTCCCGCTCTGCACCTGCGGTGTGTGTCTAGTATGTCAGGTTTCATTTCCACCCACCTGAAAGCAGCCCGAGAGTTAATGTAACCTATCCCATCTGTCCTCAGAGAGCGGCATGTGATCAGGCTGAGCTGAAATGATGCAGCTGCTTTATTGTGATCTATAGAGAGCCGAGTGTCTGCTTTACAGTGAGACACCAGCTGACTTCACAAGCAGTATCAGCAGGGATTTCTGCATTGACTTTATTGTAAGTGAAATAAATTATTAAATATAACAATTTATAAAATGTATGTATATATTCTATAAAAACATTTATTAATAGTACGTATTAATAATAATATGAATAAAATATTTATTATTAAAATAATATATATTAATGAACGTTTTTGTTGAATATAAAATAATTTATAAAATGTAATTATAGCCTATATTTATAAATAATTTATTAATAACATATTAATATATATAAATAAACATATATTATTATTATTATTAATATGATTAATAAATGTATTTACTAAATATAAAATATTTTTTATAAAATGTATTTATATATTTTATAAAAAAATAATATGTATTAATAATATGAATAAAAATATTTATTATTACAGTAATACATATTAATGAAAGTTTGAATATAGTTGAATATAAAATAACATTTATATATTTTACAAAAAAACGTTTATTAATAACATTTCTTAATATATATATATATATATATATATATACACACACACACACACACATTCATTATTAATAAATGTTTTAAATGAATATAAAACCAAATTATCAAATGTATTTATATATTTTATAAAAATATCATTGTTTATTATCATTAATAATTAGTAAATACATATTTACCACATATAAAATAGTATTTTAGAAAATGTACTTTAATTTATAAAAACATATATTCATTCATATTTGTTATTAATATAAATCTATTTAATATCTAATTATTATTTATATAATATCTATTTATTATTGATAATAATTAAAAGTAAAGAAAGTTTTTGTTGAATATAAAATATTTTATAAATATAATTATAGCCTATATTTATAAAACATTTATTAATAACATTAATATAAATAAACATTTATTATTACAATTATTATTATTAATATTATTAATAAATGTATTTACTAAATATAAAATACATTTTATAAAATGTATTTATATATTTTATAAAAACATTTATTAATAATATTTCTTAAAATAAATAAATAAACATTTATTATTAATAAATGTTTTACTGAATATAAAAAACATCTTATCAAATGTATTTATATATTTTTATAAAAAATATTGTTTATTATGAATAATAAATATAAATATGTTTACCACATATAAAATAGTATTTTTCATAAAATATACTTTATTTTAAAATTAATATTTGTTATTAATATACATCTATTTAATATTTAATTATTATTTATATAATATATATTTATTATTGATAATAATTATTAATAAATGTTTTATTATATATTAAAAATATATTTTTATAAAAACATTTGTTTGTTTATTTATTATTTATTTATTTTATAATTTCTGATTTAATATGCGGTATGTGTTTTTGCTCAGTATAATAAAGTTAGAGCACATAAAGCTCTGACAAACATGGTTATGTGTTGTTTATTAAGAAATGTTCTGTGTCTGGAAACTAATTTCTGCTTTTTTAATTTTAGCGTTTTTCTGGATAAGTGTGTCAGGCTGTTGTGACACTGAGGTGAATTTCAGTAGTTTTGCAGGGGAGGTTGGATGTTTACAGTAACACTGAGTGGGCAGTGTGTGTGTGTGTGTGTGGCATGTATGTATGTGTGTGTGTCTGTGTTTGTGTGTGTGTGTGGCACTGTGCCATGAGAAGAGGACACTGGCACAGCAGTGGCAGAAATAACATGAAAAATCCCACTCAGATACATTCACCTGTGTGTGTGTGTGTGTGTGTGTGTGTGTGTGTGTGTGTGTGTGTGTCATGAGGCCAAGGTCAGTGTGTTGTTGTTGTTTACCTGGATCATGGGCGGTTGGTACATGCAGTTCTCTGGCTGAACGTTTGTTTTATTCAGATGAAGAGCAGGAGGTCTCATTCTGCCCAAAACATGCCAACTTTGCTCTTTTTTCAATCACTTTTACACAAAAACACATTTTCCCTATACTTTAGACATGTATTTTTATAACTGTTCATTATAGTTAATAATAATCATCAGTCTCAATCGTATGTGTGTGTGTGTGTGTTTCTTCACTGGTCATGTGTGTGTGTTTAGGTTCACATGGATACGAGCCAGTAAAAATAATGTAAGATGATCCTCCGTGTGAGCGAGATCTGCCTGAGGCCAGATCACATTTACGGTAAGAGCGGGAGAGAGAGAGACTATGTGTGTGTGTGTGTGTGTGTGTGAGGCAGTGCAACATGCTGCTCAAAACACAATGAAATAGATCTCATTCCTAAATACTCTTTTCTAAATATACAAACAACTACTTTTAATCATTTATGTAGCATATCACAACATAATAGCAATGTATTAAACATGCTAAGATCAAACATGTTCGCAACGTGCTATAACATGCTATTAACATGTTAACAGCATGCTAAAACATGCCAGCAGTGTACTAAAATGTTGGAAACATGATAGTAGCACGTTAAACATGTTAGAAACATGTTAACAGCGTGATAAAACATGCTAGCAATGTGCTTAAACATTTTAGAAACATGTTAGCAGCATGCTAAAACATGCTAGCAATGTGCTAAAATGTTGGAAACATGCTTGCAGCATGTTAAAACATGTTAGCAACGTGCTAGAAACATGCTAGCAGTGTGATAAAACATGCTATTAACATGTTAACAGCATGTTAAAACATGCTAGAGTGTACTAAAATGTTGGAAACATGTTAGCAGCATGTTAAAACATGTTAGCAACATGCTATAACATGCTGGAAACATGATATCAGTGTGATAAAACATGCTATTAACATATTAGCAGCATGATAAAACATCCTAGCAGTGTACTAAAATGTTGGAAACATGCTAGCAGCATGTTAAAACATGTTAGTAACGTGTGCTATAACATGCTAGAAACATGTTAGCAGCATGCTAAAACATGCTAGCAGTGTATTAAAATGCTGGAAACATGCTAGCAGCATGCTATACATGCTAGAAACATGTTAGCCGCAGGTTAAAATTGTTAGCAACATGCTAAAACAGTTACAAAGACTTTAACATGTTAAATTATGTTACAAACACACAAAAACATGCTAGCAGTGTAAAACATGCTAGCAATGTGCTAAAACATTCTAGAAACATGTTAGCAGCATGCTAAAACATGCTATCATCAGCATGCTAATACATTCTAGCAATGTGCTAAAATGCTGGAAACATGCTAGTAGCATGCTAAAACAGGTTAGCAATATGCTAGAAACATGCTAACAGTGTTGTAAAACATGCTATCAGTGTGATAAAACATGATATTACCATGTTAACAGCATGTTAAAACATGTTAGCAATGTACTATAACATACTAGAAATATGCTAGCAGTGTGATAAAATATGTTAGCAGCGTTATAAAACATGCTATTAAGCAGTGTACTAAAATGTTGAAAACATGCTAGCAGCATGTTAAACTTGTTAGAAACATGTTAGCAACAGGCTAAAAGTGTTAGCAAAATGCTAAAATATGTTACAAACAGTTTAACAACATGATAAATCATGCTACAAACACACAGAAACATGCTAGAAGCATGCTGAAACATGTTAGTGACATGTTAGCAAACAATGGAAGCTCTTAATGGTTTCATAAAGGTCTAGTGGGTTTTTTGATGTTGTTTCTTATAGCTGTCTGATGAGGTCAAATGCCTGATGAGCCTGATCTGGTCTGTCTTTTTGAGTTTTTTGTTGGTCTGTATGACTTTTTCTGACTTTGTATTTCTAAGGAAAACCTTTAAAATTCAAGCTTTTAAAACTATTTTAAACCTCCAGACTATATGCCATCATCAAAGAGTATGAATAAATGTATGCAATTGTTATGAAAATAATTTCATAATGGAAATTTGTCTCATTTTTCTTTTAATTTATTTTTAAAAAATGATCCCCAACTTTTGAACGGTAGTGTAAAATGTTTAGCTTTAGCAGTAAATATCATATTCCTCAAGGTGCCAGTGACTTGACCTTTTAACAACCACTGTATTGTGTGTGTGTCTCTCTCTGTTCATCAGGAGAACAGGCGTCTCATTGGTCACGTGATGATGGTGACTCATGTTCACCTCTGGTGTCAGGGCCAATCAGGGGTCAGCGAGCGCAGACAATCGCAGGTCTCCCCTCAGCCTCTGTGTCAGCAGAAAAACACAAGATGTTTGCTGGAGAGGCGCTGAAGAGGGCTGGATGCTGAACGAGCAGTCAGCAGAAAAACAAGGGCTGGCGGCCAAGCAGACAGATGGAGGGCTGGAGAGATCCAAAGAGTGAACGCTTCACTGGAACTCACACACAGAAGAGGGTTTGTAAGGACAGAAATACACTGACCTGTCATGAGCTTCATATTCTGAATGTGACCACACAAACAGAGCAATTAACAGTCTGATAATGATGAGCAATGTCCATCTCACCAGCTTTCTTTCTCGTTTTAAACCCTAATGGTGTCTATATAGGCACTAACTGAAGTGACTGATCTGAAATGCTCTAGATAGGCAGCAACTTTATGTGCCATTTAAATAGTGCTCATCAAGTAACTCAAGTGGACTTGCAAATGATTTCAATAGAGTTTGAATTTTGTATGCTGGAAAGCTAACAATGCAAAACTTCAAAATAAAGTTTATCATTGGCATTGATGGTTCCATATAGAACCTTTAACATCCATAGAATCATTCAAATGCACAAAAGGTTCTTTATGGGGAAAAGGGTTATTTCGAATTTTAAAATCATTCTTCACACTAAGAAAAATGGTTCTTTTAAGAAATGATCACAGAAAGGTTCTTTGGGGAAACAAAAATTGTTCTTCTATTGTATGCCATTGTTTTTTTTGTTTTTTTTTTTAAAATTGGAGCGAATTCGGAACATGTCTGCATGTGATGCCTGAACGTTTTTGCGCTTAAAAACAAGAGATGGAAAGCAGTGGAATTAAAAAGAAAAAACCCCCCAAAAGGTCTCGAGACGTGTTTTTAAAAAGTTGAAGGCCATCATGCGCGAATCGCTGCAAAAGACCCGAGCACAAGTGGGTGTTCACACAGAACTTTTTTCTTTTTTTTTTTCACTTTTCCATTTATTATTCTGTGATTTTATATACAGTATAGGCCTAATTTATGGAAGCTTCTTTCAGCCATGAAATATAAAATTAAAAAGGTAATTGAGACATTTTATCTCATAATTCTGATTTTTTTTTCTCAGAATTGTGAGATATAAAGTCAGAATTGCGAGTTATAAAGTCAGAATTGAGTTATAAAGTCAGAATTGCATGATATAAAGTCAGAATTGCGTGATATAAAGTCAGAATTTCGTGATGTAAAGTCAGAATTGCGAGATATAAAGGTAGAATTGCGAGATATAAAGTCAGAATTGTGAGATATAAAGTCAGAATTGCGAGATATAAAGTCAGAATTGTGAGATATAAAGTCAGAATTGTGAGATATAAAGTCAGAATTGCGAGATATAAAGTCAGAATTGTGTGATATAAAGTCAGAATTGTGAGTTATAAAGTCTGAATTGCGAGATATAAAGTCCGAATTGTGTGATATAAAGTCAGAATTGCGAGATATAAAGTCCGAATTGCGAGATATAAAGTCCGAATTGTGTGATATAAAGTCAGAATTGCGAGATATAAAGTCCGAATTGCGAGATATAAAGTGAAAATTGTGTGATATAAAGTCAGAATTGCGAGATATAAAGTCCGAATTGCGAGATATAAAGTGAAAATTGTGTGATATAAAGTCAGAATTGCGAGATATAAAGTCCGAATTACGAGATATAAAGTCAGAATTGTGTGATATAAAGTCAGAATTGCGAGATATAAAGTCCGAATTACGAGATATAAAGTCAGAATTGTGTGATATAAAGTCAGAATTGCGAGATATATAGGTTTTCCAACCCATTCCACTGCCCCGAGTCTCGCGTTTTTTTTACGTCTGGACCCATAGTGGGCATGCGCTGCTTTTCCACTTGTTTTTAACCGTTGCGCTCGCGTTTTTTGCAGCGTATTGCCCACGATAAAAACAGCGCTCATGTTAAAATCCTTTTTTTATTTTTTTTTTTATTTCTACCGCCTCTCTCATTTTTAAAGGCAGAAGCGTTGTGTGTGTAAAGGCGTTTGACTGTAGAGTTTGGAACAGAGCTGATCTCTGTCTGTCTGAGAGCCTGAAGGCAGTATGAAGGATAATTGATCATTCCGAGATCTCTGTGACAGGTGATCATTCCAGAATAAGGAATCATCCATTCATTCTGGTAAGTGTTGTCAGAAGGTGTCTGAACTAGATTTATGGTCATTAAAAAAGCATCAGTCTGAAGTTCAGTATCATAAGCTGCAGCAAATTACCAGTGAACGCAACACATTAATGGAGTCCAATACAAACAGGCCACATATGCGAATAATTGGGGTAGTTATGCGAGAATTATATAGTGTAAAAGCAAAACATTTCATTATGAAACGTGTGATGTTTAACTAGACACAATCTTTCTGATCTCTCTTTCTCATGGATTCTCAGTTCAGGGAGGGAATCCCAATGTGTCAGAGGGAATGAGGGGTCACGACCTTCATGCAGAGCCTGATGTCATGGTTCATCTAGAGGTTGAGATAATGAACGATGATGAAGAACTGATTACAAAAGAGAGAAATGATTATGATGATGAAGCTCAAGAACGCCAGACAGTGAACATACTCACACATCCTGCAGCTAAAAACAGCACACGTGTGTTTTTATCAGTCTGCTGTGATATTAAAACCTTTTTCCATAGTTTATAAGATCTTTTTAGTCTCTAGTTCTTTAGATATCTTGTATAATCTGGTGGTTTAAAGAACCCAGAAACCAACGCACTGGACCTGAAAACATTTAATGAGCTTTATTCATATAGCAGCTCAAGAACCCTGAACAGCCAAAAATGATTTTTTGATATGAAGAATGTCCTGCTGAACCTAAAGAACAATAAGAGCCATTATTTTTAGACTGTGTGATGTTTTCCAGACTGTGCTCACCACCAGACCGTGGAATGAAGGCATTTCTTCAACATGTTTGGACACAGATCGGCACTCCATGGAGCAGTTTACATGAGCAACACCTCTGCCCAGAGCAACACACACACACACAATAATGTCAATAATGTCTGCTTCTGCACAGGTAGTTTGTGGTGTGTCCTTTTAATCAGATTAGAGCCACTGGTCGTTTGAGACATGAAGATTGAAACACTGTGACGCTTTCAGAACATTGATCTGTTAGTTTGAGTGGCCCAACATGACAAATTCTGAATCAACCAATGGAGTGAGTTTGGGGGTGGGACTATCTTTTCGACTGACCAATGGAGGAGTGTTTGAGGAAACCTGTTTGAAAACCATTATTTTTGCATGTATTCTTTGGAATTTTTTTGCCATTTTTATACTGCCGATAAAGTTGAAAGAGAACATTCAGATATTTAAAAGAATCGTCAATGGCACATGGAATTTTGAGTCAAGTCAAGTCACCTTTATTTATATAGCGCTTTTTACAATGTAGATTGTGTCAAAGCAGCTTTACATTGATAACTGGTACATTATTTGGCTGCACAGCAGCTCTTAAAGAATAGTGTCAATGCAGGTAGATCAAAGCACTGTTGAATATCAAATGTCAAGTCAAATGTCAAGTGTCCCCAACTAAGCAAGCCAAAAGGCGACAGCGGCAAGGAACCCAAACTCCATCAGGTGACATCAGGTGGCAGACAAGTGGCAAATAGGTGTTTAAATGGAGAAAAAAACCTTGGGAGAAACCAGGCTTAGTCGGGGGGCCAGTTCTCCTCTGGCCAACAGTGCTTTGTTACGATTCAGGTTGCCATCGTAAGTCCAATAGGATCGCAGCATTCAAAGCCATATGAGCCATATGAGCCATAGAGCCATAATTAACGCAAATAACATGCTTGGAATCACACTTTGAGGTTTGTTTTCAACGTACTATGATTTGATACACAATGATCATCATACTATTTAGTATGCAAACTGGGATGCATAGTGAGTCCATAAACTGGCTTAAAGGATTAGTTCACTTCAGAATTAAAATTTCCTGATAATTTACTCACCCCCATGTCATCCAAGATGTTTATGTCTTTTTTTCTACAGTCGAAAAGAAATTAAGGTTTTTGAGGAAAACATTCCAGGATTTTTCTCCATATGGTGGACTTCAGTGGGGTTCAACGGGTTGAAGGTCCAAATTGCAGTTTCAGTGCAGCTTCAAAGAGCTCTACATGATCCCAGACGAGGAATAAGGGTCTTATCTAGTGAAACAATCAGTCATTTTCTAAAAAAAAGATAAAAATAAAACTGTATATACTTTTTAACCACAAATGCTCGTCTTGCACTGCTCTGTGATCCACCACGCATTACGTAATCACATTGGAAAGGTCACTCGTGACGTAGGCGGAAACCGTTTAAGGCCAGTACATGGAGAAAAATCCTGGAATTTCTTTTCATCTGAAGAAAGAAAGACATAAACATCTTGGATGACATGCGGATGAGTAAATTGTCAGGAAATTTTTATTCTGAAGTGAACTTATCCTTTAAGAAGTCTTTTTTATAGACTATTTTTGATATGATTTGAAATGACTTTTTCCTTTCTCCATTCCTGAACATTATATTAAACATCTCCTTTTATGTTCCACAGAAGAAAGAAAGTCAAACCGGTTTGGAACAACATGAGGTGAGTAAATGATAATTGACAGTTTCATTTTTGGGTAATCTATCTCTTTAAGACATCCGTGTCAAAACCGCCCACCTTACCCTTTTCAGTGGCGGTGACCCGTAATCCCAGAATTCCGAGAGATTCTTTTGTCTCAGATACGACCAGGAGGTTTAGTGGAAACTGATTCCTGCCTCTCTCGGTGAAGCCGTCTGAACGTGTGCCAGCTCTTTGAGACGGCAGGAGAACAGAAATAGTCGATCGATGCATCACACAACTGCAGTGACCTGTGCTCAAACTTTGATGATTCGTCTTTGGCAGTGCAGAGGTCATCAGGTGAAGAAAAACTCACAGATGAACTCTCACACACACACACACAGCTCTTTTTTTATCTCTGTCCAACATTATCTTGTTAGTTTCATAGGTATTAATACGTAAAGTGTAGTTCTGACATGCATGCATGTTTTTATACTGGCAGTCAATAAATAATTAAATAAATCATAAGCCCTCTTACAGTGTCTCACCAAACTGAGAAAGTGAACAAATGAATATACGGATGAGATCACCCTCTGGTTCCAGTGAACTCAAACGGCTTATTTCAGTTGCTTTTGATCTAATCTGAGACTCTCCGTCCCTTAGAATTGAGAACACACACACACACACTTATATATATATATATATATATATATGTTGGGTTATCATGTTTTATAGGGACTTTCCATAGACATAGCACTAACAGACTAACACTACCCCTAAGCCTACCCATCACAGAAAACTTTCTGCATTTTCACATTTTCAAAAAACATCACTTAATATGATTTATAAGATGTTTTCCTCAAAATTTACTGCCATTATTATCCTTGTGGGAACATTTGGTCACAGTCTGTATATATATATATATATATATATACACACACCGATCACCGATACTGATGGTATCTGGCACCGAGATGTTAGCAGCAGATCCTTTAAGTCCTGTAAGTTGCGAGGTGGAGCCTCCATGGATTAAACTTGCTTGTTCAGCATATCCCACAGATTCTCGATTGGATTGAGATCTGGGGAATTTGGAGGCCAAGTCAACACCTCAAACTCATTGTTGTGCTCCTCAAACCATTCCTGAACCATTTTTGCTTTGTGGCAGGGCGCATTATCCTGCTGAAAGAGACCACAGCCACCAGGGAATACAGTTTCCATGAAAGGGTGAACCATGAACCTGGTGCCATGTGTTCCCCAGGTAAGAGACGCACACGCACCCAGACATCCACGTGATGTAAAAGAAAACGTGATTCATCAGACCAGGACACCTCCTTCCATTGCTCCGTGGTCCAGTTCTGATGCTCACGTGTCCACTGTTGGCACTTTCGGCGGTGGATGGGGGTCAGCATGGGCACCCTGACTGGTCTGCGGCTATGCAGCCCCATACACAACAAACTGCGATGCACTGTGTATTCTGACACCTTTCTATCAGAACCAGCATTAACTTCTTCAGCAATTTGAGCTACAGTAGCTCGTCTGTTGGATCAGACCACACGGGCCAGCCTTCGCTCCCCACGTGCATCAATGAGTCTGTTCCTTCCTTGGACCACTTTTGATAGATACTGACCACTGCAGACCGGGAACACCCCACAAGAGCTGCAGTTTTGGAGATGCTCTGACCCAGTCATCTAGCCATCACAATTTGGCCCTTGTCAAACTCACTCAAATCCTTACGCTTGCCCATTTTTCCTGCTTCTAACACATCAACTTTGAGGACAAAATGTTCACTTGCTGCCTAATATATCCCACCCACTAACAGGTGCCGTGATGAAGAGATAATCAGTGTTATTCACTTCACCTGTCAGTGCTCATAATGTTATGCCTGATCGGTGTATGTATATATATATATATATATATACACACACACACTCATATACACACACACACACACATACACAGAGTTTGTACAGTCATTTGTGTAGTGTGAATAAGCTGCTTTCATTAATGACAAGCATCTGTTCTCAAAACTACTTTACTAAGTTATCAGGCTTGCGAGTTTTCAACTTTACACTCGTATATGCAAGCACCTTACGACCAGCCAGAACACCCTAGCAACATGCTAAAACCACTTAAACACCTAAGCAACCACCTAGCAACCATCCATCTGTCCTAGAAACTGCAGAGCAGCATGAATATTCCAAGGAGCATAAAAAAATCAATTTATTTATTTAATTTACTTACATTTTTGACCATATTTCACATTCATAAATGCAAGTTTACTAATAAAAAAACAACTGTATGGTTTTGTTGACAGAAGTAAGGCTGTACGTAGACAGTATTAGAGACTTTTTTGAATGAGAAAGGTTTGTGAGCTTTATTTACATTTCATTTAATTCTTGTAGTGGTTTTTCTCTTTTCTTGTTCTTGTTTTATTTTTGTATGCAAAATGTTGCATTTGAACAAAAGTGCATGTACAATGTTTAATCGATTTAAAATAAAACTGCATGCTAAAAACCCAAGCAACATGGCATTGAATTTTGCACAGACACTCATTTGCATCTAACATTTACATATATTCATTTCACAGGCGCTTTTACCCAAAGCGTTAACTCTCTCCGCGGGCAGCCATCCAGTTCCCAAGCGCTGAATCTGCCATCTGACCGCACCCTTAATCCAGAGACCTACAAAGACGGCCGCCCACTGATGCCCGCTGGCGCGTAATGGACACCCACAATGCACCAGTCTCTCTGGAATGCTTTTGTAATTGAAGAATAAGGTCACTTTTCTGGTGAAAAAAAAAAGAACTGGTTGGGTTGTAGAAAAAGTCCCAAAGCATTTGTCTTCATAATTGTACTTGCTGGATGAAGACAGCACTATAAAAATGCACCATAGCATCACAGAATAAGCCAGTCCAGAACATCTAAGCATGCGCAAACTTTGTTAGAGGTTTTGTTTTAAAACATGAAGTTGTTTGCACACAGGTAACTTTAGAAGTTTGAATTGTTCTCTCTCTGCAGCTCATGGATGAGTGGTGACTAATATGAGAAGTGAAGACTCATTTCTGTCTGTGGTAGACGCTCCCTCTCTGATCTCCTGGATGAAGGTGTGACTGTTGGTTAGTATCAGGCATTGAGGAACTGCGGGACTCGAACGTTTCAGCAACGCCCTGAGAAACAGCACGGCGAGGGCCAGGTCTGAACAGAACAAACGGTTAAATTCAGCCATCGCCACCCATCGCCTCCTTTTGCTAAGTGTGTTAATGGGTTATCTGGCCAAAGACTAGTCATCTTCATCAAACATGTCAAGTCACCTCCCTTCAACTCTAGTAAACACTAAGTGGTGGTTTTGGGAAAGTACAGCATGTGTAAAACCACCACAGACAAACGTCCTGATGTAATGAAACATAAAGGAAGGATTTGAAATATTGATAAGATGGTTCTGTTATGTTTAAGGATGATGCAGAATTGTGATTCAAATAGATTTGAGTGTAAAGAATAAAGCTGATGTTCAAAGAAATTCATATGACTAATTTTTAACTAGAAAACCTTTTTTGAATGTTGACTAGACACAACCTTGAAGGTTTTGAAAAACTTGAAATTTGATAGATAGACAGACTTTCTATCTATTTTAGGCTTTCCACAAGATTTTGGAGTGTTTCAGTGGGAATTTTTGCCCATTCATCCAGTAGAGCGTTTATGAGGTCAAGCACTGGTGTTGGACGAGAAGGCCTGGCTCAAAATCGCCATTCCAGTCCATCTCAAAGGTGTTGGATGGGGTTGAGGTCAGGGCTCTCAAGTTCTTCCACACCAAACTCATCCAACCATGTCTTTATGAATGTTGTTTTGTGCACTAAACTGTGGGCAATGGTTCTCAAACCTGTCCTGGGGACCCCCCACCACTGCATGTTTTGTATGTCTCCCTCATCAGACACTCCCAATTCAACTCTTGCAGTCTCTACTAATGAGCTGATGACTTGAATCAGGTGTGTTAGATGAGGGAGACATGCAAAATGTGCAGTGATGGGGGGTCCCCAGGACAGGTTTGAGAACCACTGCACTAGGGCACAGTCATGCTGGAATAGAAAAGGGCCTTCCCCAAACTGTTCCAACAAAGCTTGGAAGCATGTCTTAATATGCTGAAGCATTAAGATTTCCCTTCAGTTAAGGGCCTAGCCCAACCCCTGAAAAACAGGCCCATACTATTATCCCTCCTCCACCAAACTTTACAGTTGGCACAATGCAGTCAGGCTGGTAACATCCTCCTGGTGTCCGCCAAACCAAGACTCGCCATCAGACTGCCAGAGAAGCTTGATTGGTCACTCCACAGATCACATTTCCACTGCTCCAGAGTCCAGTGGTGGCTTGCTTTACACCACTCTATCCAACACTTGGCATCCCAGATAGCAAGCAACATCAAAACATTGTATGTTTTTTAAAAATCAAAAGTCAGAATGTCTGATCTGTTGCAAGAAAGTATTGCTGGTGAATATAATCTATTAATAACAAATAACCACTTTTGGTCAGGAATAAGATTAGTAAATTATTCTGCTTCATGATGCTGAAAACTGTATCATCTGATCATCTTTGTTTCTGGCTTTCTTTGCAACAAAGTATGTGTTTAGGTAAACACTGTTACAAATACCACAAACTCACATAAAAAGCCAAGAGTAAAACTGCCCAACTAAAGGAAACACTGATCACCATAATGGTGACCAAACATTTTCAATAAAACATCAACATCTACACCTGTTAATTCTCAAAAAGAGCTTCTGTAGACGTATGACAGAAATAAAGTCAATCTGGTTAGTAATAAGTGAAGTAGGTAATGCTGTTTGTGGAGTTGTTTAATCATCCTCTGCTGAGATCTTGAGATATTTATTGTCTTCTCTTATCTTCAGTTGATTTCAGGCTGTGTGGTTTTAAGTCAGTTGTAGTTGTTGTGTTTCATTTTCTTAGAGTGCAAGCATGATGTTGAACCAACATCACATTGTAACATTGATTCAATGCCATTACCATTGATTTTTTGATGAAATTTCAACATTAATTGCAGATGCAAAAGTGATGTTGATTCAATGCGGTTAATGTTGACACATTAACATTGATTTAACATTGTTTCGATGGTTGCTATCTGGGATTGTACTTGCATGCTGCTGTTCAGCCATGGAAACCCATTCCATGAGAAATCAATATTCAGTATGTACTGTGTAATATGCAGTACACTAGTCCATTTTGAACATAGTCTTTAGTCTTTCGTCTCAATAGAGAGCAGCTAACTAACCATGACAGACTATAATGAGTCTTAAAAGGATAGTTCGTTCTTTCAGACGAACGTGATCGGAGATATATTTAAAAATATCCTGGCTCTTCCACGCTTTATAATGGTAGTGAAGGGGGGTCAAGATTTTGAAGCCCAAAAAAAGTGCATCCATTCACATAAAAATAATCCATATGGCTCCAGGGGTTTAAATAAAATCCTTCTGAAGCGAAGCGATGGGTTTTTGTATCCATATTTAAAACTTTATTAACTATAATAACTAGCTTTCGGCAGATGGCCGTACACATCGATTTGCGTCGGAAGAGTAACCTCTGACCCGACGCATGACGTAATGATGAACGCGGAAGCACAGAGGATAGATCAAAACAAAACACCGGTCATGAATTAGAAGTCTAAAACGAGAATTTTTAAAGAGATATGTCGAAGGACTTCGATACAAGAGAAGAAGAGCTTGAGTTTTTTGCACAGCCCTATTTGTTTGAACCGCGAGAGTTGTCTAAGCTTACGATACTCCTACATCCTGAGTCATACATCGCATCACGGGTTACTCTTGTGGCACAAGTTGACTTGCATATGATTGTGTGCTGGAAGCTAGTTATTTTAGTTTATGAAGTTTTAAATATGGATATTTTTCTAACAAAAACCCATTGCTTAGTTTCAGAAGGCCTTTATTAACCCCCTGGAGCCGTATGGATTATATTTATGATGGAAGGATGCATTTTTTTTTGTGTGTGTGTGTGGGGGGGGGGTCACCTCACAGTTCACCTCATTCTCTTTTCTGTCTGTTTCTCTCTAAACACTGTCATCTGATCTTGATCTGATCCTTCATTCTGAATGTGGAGTTCACTGTGTCTTCAGACATTTGCAGCTGATGGTGTAATGCTCTCAGGGATGTTATTAGGAGCTGATGACTTTTAATAAAGCATGTTTTGAACATTTAAATGATTTCACGCCTTACTAATCACAGAAAGACGACAGAAATATCAACAGGAACAAGATGTGGTGTGATGTTAACTGGCAATTAACATTCATCTTGACACCCATCCCTCAGGAATCCTGGAAAATAAAAACTTTGAGTACAAATGAGTCGGCGTTAAACTCTCAGTTGATGCACTGACAGTACAGACGCGGCTTCCTGACGTACAGGACTTTTGGCAGGATGTTGTGGTCGCGGTGGAAGTGAGATCGGTCGATACACAGCCTACGGTCTATCTCCGGAAGACGTTTGTACTTTCGTATGTGCCCTTCAATGAATCTCAAAGGCGTGTGTTTGTGAGACTTCATGGTTAAACTGATAGACCGAACATACGTGGCTTTTGACGTCCTGTTAAAATCCACATCTCCGTCAAAGCGGACTGAACATGAACGTGTCATCGTAGCAGAGTTAGAGTTAGTCAGAAAACTTTTATGTCTTCAGAAGAAGTGGAAACAACGTCCATCTTGATTTCAGCATGTTAACCTGTAGACATGCTTTGATCTCACCGCAACACAGTTCAGCCGTTTGAGAGGGACGAATTTGATCCGCCTCCATGATGGAACACAAAAACACCCAGAGGAGAAAAACACAAGATAGTCAAACCACAAATGTGGCACTTCTGCTTGAACTTTGAGGGCAGGAGAGTTTTGACCCGGGCAGCTCTGATGTTTCCTTTAGGCAGGCCTTCATTTTTAGTGACACAACCATGTTTTCATTGTATAACTGATTTAACAGACTTTCCATGCACACACTCAGGGTCCAGCATGCACTTTTTGTCACACTCGGGTAAACTGAAATTCTGTTTTGCAATTTTGTTCCTATGACAATGGAATTTAGTAGTTTTTTTCTCTTATTTATTATTGACCAACAGCACAGGCCCATGTCGATCATGAAATCATATGTAAGATGAATATATCTTGTATCGGAAGACATGACGTTTCAATTTCTCACAATTTTGTTTGGTGGTTTAATGTGAGGTATATTTAATGTTTTATCACCAGTGTTGTTATAATTAACTAAATGTAAAAGTATTAAAAATCATTTTTGTTAAGCTGATATAAAAATTTAAGCAAAACTTAAACCTAAAGATCTTAGAAATATTGCAACTAACTAAAATAAAATAAGTTGATGTACTAAACTTACGAAAACTTAAATAAATAAAGTTAAAGATAAATAGAAATATGAAAAAACGCAAACTAATAAAAGTGACAAAAGCACTCAAATCTTAGAAATGTCACCTTGGCAACTAAATAAAATAAAATGAGCTCTAAACTTACTAAATCGACTTTACTTTCTGTCAAATCGATTATTCACGATTAATCGTATCTAACAAAAAGTTTGTAAATATGTGTGTGTGTGTGTGTGTGTATATATATATATATATATACTGTGTGTGTATACATATATATGTGTGTGTGTGTGTGTGTGTGTGTGTACAATACATACATATGTATATGTATATATTTACAAACCTTTATGCTAGATGCGATTGATTGCGATTAATCGATTTGACACTAATATATATATATATATATGCAAAAGCTAATAAAAATGACAAGCACATAAAATGACTAAAACTTAAACTAAAATTCAAATGAAAATTGTATATATATATATATATATATATATATATACAGTACGCATATGTATATATTTACAAACTTTTATGTTAGATACAATAATCGATCGCGATTAATCGATTTGAAATATATATATATATATATATACACACAAAAACTAATAAAAATGACAAGCACATAAAACAACTGAAACTTAAACTAAAAATCATATTAATAAATGCCATTTAAATAATACTAAAATAACACTGGTTGTCACATGGAGTTCTGGTAAAAGAAAAACTTCAGGCATGGCTGAAAAACATGATGATTTGAGGTAAAGTTAAAAAAGAAATGTAGGTCAAGTCATGTTTATCTGTATAATGATATTTACTTGTGTCTCAGTGTCTGAAGCTTTACAGTAAGTCATGACTAACTTATTTTTTTAGTAGCTGGTTTGTATGTCTTTGATTCTCTCACTTACTGTAACTCACATCAGGGAAAGCGAGATTATTCTTAATAATAGATGTGTATAGTTCCTTATAAAGTTTCCATCCTGCTGTTCTATTTTCTTGCCCATGTTTAATCTCATTTGGTACTTGATGAGTGTTTATTTTGACCTCTGCTTACATGTTTATTTCACTTTCATTCTTTTCTACCTTTCTTGCACTGTTCTTTATTATTTTCTTGGAGGCAGTGAGGCTGAAACACAACATGCGTGTGTTTGATGTCCATCTGAAGCAGGCGGAGGAAACGACAGCGGCCCTGCGACGCTTCACTCCTCTGTGTGCGTGTGTAACATCACTTACTCTCTCTGTGTATGTGTGTGTGTGTGTGTGTGTGTGTGTGTTTTAATGGTCCACCTGGGCGCAGTGTGTCGGGACAACTCGCCTGCTCACTCGTTCATCAGTCCACCTGCAGTTACTGTTGGCCCAAGAAACGTCAGATGCAGCAAGCGTTGCGGTGGTAAATGCTCACACACAAACTTTTGTCATTTGATGTGGTTTGTGAAGAATCAGCTTACATATTTTGTTTGCTTTGAAGATTCAACTGCCAACCACACACACACACACACACTTTCTCTCCCTCTTCATTGCTCTTTTATCCACCACTGTGTTTGAAGTTTGTTGGAATGTTAGCGTTTATATCAGTGTTCACATCTCACAGGAATGACATTTTGATCTGATCACTGACGCTTCTGAGGAAATCTGAGGTTAGTGGCCACACTCCTCCGTCATGATTGACACCTGAAGCCAGTGGCCACACCCCTATGATATGATTGACACCTGAAACCAGTGGCCACACCTCTCTGTTATGATTGACACCTAAAGCCAGTGGCCACAACCCTCAGTTATGATTGACACCTGAAGCCAGTGGTCACACCTCTCCATTATGATTGACACCTAAAGGCAGTGGTCACACCTCTCCATTATGATTGACACCTAAAGGCAGTGGTCACACCTCTCTGTTATAATTGACACCTAAAGCCAGTGGCCACACCTCTCTGTTATGATTGACACCTAAAGCCAGTGGCCACAACCCTCAGTTATAATTGACACCTGAAGCCAGTGGCCACACCTCTCTGTTATGACTGACACCTGTAACCAGTGGCCACACCCTTCCCTTATGATTGACAGGTGAGGCTAGTGGCCGTGCCCATCTTTTATGATTGACACACACACACACACAGAGAGAGGGGAAGATTTCTGATGAATTTTATTTTAATAGCCAGTGTTTATTCCAGTAGAGATGTTAGCATTTTGCTAAGCTGGTATTTTAATATACACATGCAGTTTTTAGCACATATAAATATTGAGTAAAACTCAATTCATTTATATATTTTTAAAGGCAGTTTCAATTTGTGTTGGTGAGAAATCATTTGGTAAAAACATAAATATATCTCTCCAGAGGAAAATGTTAAGAGATTTCTCTTTTATTCACCTTACTGTAAGAGCGGGTGTGGGCGTTGTAACTTCAATGTGTATTTAGTTATTCTTAGTTATTTACTATAGCAGCTAATGAATTAGAAGTGGCCACACAGTTACAGAAAAAAAGCTTACTTCCACGTTGCAACACAAGGTGAATAGTTCAGGACATCTTTGTTGTTTCACTGACATACTGTATCTACTCAGCAGTTTGTACTGCTTTTATTATTAGCTTTGGCAAATAAAATAGACCCAATTAAAGCCATTAATGTCATTCACTTATACACCGATCAGGCATAACATTATGAGCACTGACAGATGAAGTGAATAACACTGATTATCTCTTCATCACGGCACCTGTTAGTGGGTGGGATATATTAGGCAGCAAGTGAACATTTTGTCCTCAAAGTTGATGTGTTAGAAGCAGGAAAAATGGGCAAGCGTAAGGATTTGAGCGAGTTTGACAAGGGCCAAATTGTGATGGCTAGACGACTGGTTCAGAGCATCTCCAAAACTGCAGCTCTTGTGGGGTGTTCCCGGTCTGCAGTGGTCAGTATCTATCAAAAGAGGTCCAAAGAAGGAACAGTGGTGAACCGGCGACAGGGTCATGGGCGGCCAAGGCTCATTGGCCCGTGTGGTCTGATCCAACAGACGAGCTACTGTAGCTCAAATTGCTCAAGAAGTTAATGCTGGTTCTGATAGAAAGGTGTCAGAATACACAGTGCATCACAGTTTGTTGTGTATGGGGCTGCATAGCCGCAGACCAGTCAGGGTGCCCATGCTGACCCCCATCCACCGCCGAAAGTGCCAACAGTGGGCACGTGAGCATCAGAACTGGACCACAGAGCAATGGAAGAAGGTGACCTGGTCTGATGAATCATGTGGATGGCCGGGTGCGTGTGCGTCTCTTACCTGGGGAACACATGGCACCAGGATGCACTATGGGAAGAAGGCAAGCTGGCGGAGGCAGTGTGATGTTTTGGACAATGTTCTGCTGGGAAACCTTGGGTCCTGCCATGCATGTGGATGTTACTTTGACACGTACCACCTACCTAAGCATTGTTGCAGACCATGTACACCCTTTCATGGAAACGGTATTCCCTGGTGGCTGTGGCCTCTTTCAGCAGGATAACGTGCGCTGCCACAAAGCAAAAATGGTTCAGGAATGGTTTGAGGAGCACAACAATGAGTTTGAGGTCAACTTGGCCTCCAAATTCCCCAGATCTCAATCCAATCGAGCATCTGTGGGATGTGCTGAACAAACAAGTCCGATCCATGGAGGCCCCACCTCGTAACTTACAGGACTTAAAGGATCTGCTGCTAACATCTTGGTGCCAGAAACCACAGCACACCTTCAGGGGTCTAGTGGAGTCCATGCCTCAACGGGTCAGGGCTGTTTTGGCAGCAAAAGGGGGACCAACACAATATTAGGAAGGTGGTCATAATGTTATGCCTGATCAGTGTAGAGCTGAATGTTGAGGAGCTCAGATAGTTTGATGAGAATATTGAGATCTCTGACTTTTATGTCCCAGAGAATCAAATAAGGTCTTGTATGATTTTTCTTTCTTCTGCCTCTCACTAGCTCTCCATCAGTGTGTCTATAATCAGCAGCTCAGTCTCCTGGAAAGACAGACCAGACGGACAAACAGGAAGCAGCTGTTGCCAGGGAAACAGGCTGCGGAGCGTGGGAGAGATTGTGAGGTAAGAAAGGAGAACAAATGAAGGAAAAAAATAGATCGAGGGAATGAAGCCGAGCTGGAGAGATCTAATTAAATTCTAACAGCAAGGGGAAAAGGCCATGCGTGTGTGTGTGTACCTGCGTCTGTAGCTGGGAATAGATGGAGTGACGCAAGGTGTGACAGAACAATCCAAACCCTGGCAACTAGACCTCTATCTGTCTATCTATCTATCTATCTATCTATCTATCTATCTATCTATCTATCTATCTATCTATCTGTCTGTTTGTCTTTCTGTCTATCTATCTGTCTATCTATCTGTCATAGAAACACTCATGACATCTGCAAAAACAATGAGTTATTCATAGTGGACTGGAGCAACTGAACATTTCTGACAGACAACATGGAAAAATCGCAGTAGGTAAAAGTGGAATTAGGAACTAAACACCCCCACCCCCAAACACACACACAACTTCACACATGTACACAACACACACACACACACACACACACACATACACCGAACCAGACACGTACACATACTCTGGTTTTTGAGAAACTGTAGTCACACAGTTCAAATCTTACGTCAATGAAGCTTGATGTTGCTCAATTCACCTCCCAAACCACAGGAAATGACCTCATCACTCCTCTGGGCCTCCTTATTGGCCAATTATCATGAGGAGAAACATCTTAAAGATTCATATGGAGGAAAAGATGGAAATAAATGTCACACACACACACTTATGTTTCCACACAGGAGGCAGTTAAAGGAAGTAAATGTCGTATTGTGTGTTTAGTCATGTTGAGCTGGCCGGAGGGTTTGACACCAACATCTTTCCATCTCTGATGGACAGAACGGTTGTAAATTAAAACATTTTCACCCAGTTGTAGGCATGCAGTATTTATAAGAAATAATTATTTTAATAAATAATAAATAATAATAATTTTATATAATTTTACCAGTTACGCGAAGCTAGCACAATAAACCACAACGGAAATAAACTACTGTTCAGAGGTTTGTGATCAGTAAGATTTTTTAATATCTCTTCTGCTCATAAAGTCTGCATTTATTTGATCAAAAATACAGCAAAAACAGTAATATTGTGAAATATTATTACAATTTTATAAATAACTGTTTTTATTGTAATATATTTTAAAAAGTAATTTATTCCTGTGATCAAAGCTGAATTTTAGCATCATTACTCCAGTCTTCAGTGTCACATGATCCTTCAGAAATCATTCTAATATGATGATTTGATGCTCAAGAAACATTTCTGATTATTATCAGTGATGAAAACAGTTGTGCTGCTTCGTATTTTTGTGGAAACTGATACATTTTATTTTTCAGGATTCTTTGATGAATAGAAAGTACAAAAGAACAGCATTTATTTGAAATAGAAATCTTTTGTAACATTGTAAACATCTTTACTGTCAGTTTTGATCGATTTAATGCATCCTTTATGAATAAAAGTGTTAATATAAGAATCGTAACTGACTCTAAACTTTTGAACAGCTGTAAAGATTATAGAATTTGAAATAAAATGTAAAAGAACAGAATCTTTTTAATTTTTTTTATGAATCCATTCATATATTTGGAACCTCCAAATAATAAATATAACAGATCTACTGATAGACAAAAAGATCCTAAAAAAAACTGTGTTTGTTTGTGTGTGTTATTGGAAAGACTAATGTGTGTGTGTGTGTATTTAAAACTGTGGGGTTTTTCGTTTGTTTCTTACTCACCACTTTGGTATAAATTTAAAAACACAGACACACATTGTCCTACTGGACCACCGTGAGAGCATATCAGACCTGTGATTGAAAGACCACATAGAATCTCTCTGTGTCACACACACACACATTGAGTTTTTATCTTTTATGGGGACTTTCCATAGACATAATGATATTTCTACTGTACAAAAGGTATATTCTGTCCCCTAACCCTAAACCTACCCATCACACAAAACTTTCTGCATTTTTACATGTTCAAAAAACATCACTTAGTATGATTCATAAGTTGTTTTCCTCATGGGGACCAAAAAAAATTTCCCCACAAAGTCAAAGATTTCAGGTATGGCCATGTTCTTTAAAAAAAAAAAACTCTGACCCCAAACCTTTAAACAGCAGTACAGTATAATAGATTATAGAATTTGCTGAATATAATGTATTAGAACAGAATCTTTTTGATCCCATTCCATTGTTTTTATTTGGAACTTCTAAATAGCAAATATCTCAGAGCTAGTGACAGAAGGCAAGATCCTGCCACTAACAGTTTGTGTTATTAGGAAAGACTAATAGGCAGGGCCTAAAATTAACACTCGCCAAGCGGCAAATGCGAGTAAAAATTGGTGTTGGCAAGTATATGAAACGGCCAGTCCAGTTGGACCAGTTGGCCAGTAACATTTTTATGAATTCTAACAATGCAATGATGTGAGAAGATGAACAAGAACGACGCTCGGTACGGTTGATGGGCCAGCGCTGCATTGTCACGAAAGTTTAAGCCTTGCTAATTTAAATATTCAAGCTCAAGAATCACAAATGGAACTCAATTCATCATTTCGCATGGTGTGGGAAGTCATGCGCGCAAACATCAGAAGTGCGCGCCCAGAAATCCACATCTCAGACAGCGCAAGAATACTGAACTGAGTTCTCTTTCACGTCTACTTGAGCTTGAACAGACATACTCAAACATGTCTTAGCGAGTATCCCTGTAAACATAGGGCCCTATTTTAATGATCTAAGTGCATGGTTGATGGTGCAAGTGCACTGTGCATGTCCGAATCCACTTTTGCTAGTTTATGATGGAAAAAATGGTCGGCACGCCCGGCACATGGTCTAAAAGGGTTGTCCCTATTCTCTTTATGAGTCATGGGTGTGTTTTGGGTGTAACGTGCAATAAACCAGTCAGAGTATCATCTCCCACTCCCAGTTGCGCTCGCGCCATGGCGGATTCACTATTTACATGGCGGAATTTGCAAGCGGAAAAAATTCCCTAGCGAGGAAAAGGATCTGCTTGTGCGCGAGGTTAAAGCACGCGAGTAGACCATCTACGGGACAAGTCGGATTCCACCAAAGCATTTTTATCTTTATGCACACAATAATAATCTTTTACATTGTAATCCTTTTATTTTTAATATTTGGCATGTTTGTGTGCTGCTGCGCGTCCCTGTGTGCGTAATGAGCAGAGTGTACACGCGTTGTGCACCCGCCTATGGGCGCATATTACTAACGCGGCCTTAAAAAAAAAAAAAAACTGCGCCATTGACTTTAGACCAGGTTTCAGTTGGTCAATGGCGCAATCTATTTCAGTTGCCTCAAAATAGCAACACGCCAACAACGCGCCTGAACACCTCGTTTTCAGACCAGCACGCCGATGGGCGCACAATTGGGCGCAAATGCATTTGCTATTTAAACAACGCGGCGCATGACGTGAAAATGATAACTGCGTCGGGCTGAAACTAGCAAAAAACACTTGCGTCACATTGCGCCACATGTATGATAGGGCCCTTAGTCAGTTATGTCTAAAATGAACGTAAACAGTTGAGAAATAATTATCAATATTGGATCAGTGCATTTGCTCTTAAAGTGACAGCAGCCTAATAAACCTGCTGCTGTCTGTGTATTTAATGTTAATCAAACAACAAAAGAATAAGAAAAATTACAAAAAGTTAGTTTTAGGCCCTGCTAATAGGTGTGTGTGTGTGTGTGTGTGTGTGTGTGTGTGTGTATTTAAAACTGGGGTTTTCCTTTGTTTCTTACTCACCATATGGTACAAATTTAAACACACACACATTTTCCTACTGGACCAGTGTTTTATGTAAAGTGGATTATGATGACATTAGACTAAAAGTTCCCTTTGTACATAAAGAATGGAAAGTAAATTTGTTTGTTTTGATGAAGAAGGGTTATTTTCGCAGATAGTGAGGAACACGTTGTTTGATCGTGTGTGGGGGAAACTGGTGTTAAAGCAGGAATGTTAATGAGAATCAGATTAGGAGCTCTTCCTTTCATGACAGACCGACAGACAGTGAAAGAGTGTAAGTGTTTATAAGTTTCGCGGGCTATGAACTGAATTCCTTTCCTCTTACGTTCCTCCAGCGCGCCTGAACCTCCTTCCCGCCTAAATGCTCCTGTCAATCAAAGCTCAGTTCTGGCCGGAGATAAATGACACTGCGGTCTCTGCGCCGGGTTTGATGTTGCTCTGTTTCAAGCGGAGCGTCTGAGTGTGTGCGCGGGTGTTTCGGCATGTGTCTCCATCTGTCAAACGCGCTGTTTATCCGAGGCTTCTGTGTCTTTGTGAGTCGACCGCAGCACGTGTGATTCAGATCCGTGAGTCATGTAAGAGCATCGGTGCTGCGGTCACCGCAACAATCTGTCCCGGAGGAAGAAAGAGAGAGTTTTGCTCCACAGACGTTGTGGTGGGGGGTCTGAGACGGGCAGAGGGGTTACTTTACTTACACATGAATTATCTCTTATTTCAGATTTCATCTGTCAGCTTTGAGTCTCTCCTCATGACTACACTGAGAGAGAATGATGTGATGATATACTTTCATATCTATCTATCTATCTATCTATCTATCTATCTATCTATCTATCGTTTGTTCGTTCGTTTGTTTGTTCTTTCAGTCCATCCATCATCCATCCATCCATCCATCCATCCATCGTTTGTTCCTTCCATCCATCCATCCATCCATCCATCGTTCGTTCGTTTATTTGTTCATTCGTTCATTCGTTCGTTCCATCCATCCATCCATTGTTTGTTCATTCTTTAGTTCCGCCTGTCCATCCATTCATCGTTCATTTGTTTGTTCATTTGTTTCATCCATCCTCCTTCATTTGTTCGTTTGTTACATCCATCCTTCATTTGATCCTTCGTTCCATCCATCCATCATAAATTTGTTCATTAATTTGTTCCATCCATCCATCCATCCATCGTTCGTTCATTCGTTCATCCATCCATCCATCCATCCATCCATCATCCATCCATCGTTTATTTGTTCATTACATCCATCAGTCCTTCTTTTGTTCGTACATTCATTCCATCCATCTATCCATCCATCCATCCATCCTTTGCTTGTTTGTTCGTTTGTTACATACATCCTTTGTTTGTTCATTCTTTGCATCCATCCATCCTTCATTTGTTTGTTCATTCATTGCATCCTTCATTCATTCATTCCATCGATCTATCATTCATCCTTCATTTGTTTGTTTGTTCATTCCATCCATCCATCCATCCATCGTTTGTTTGTTTGTTCGTTTGTTTGTTCATTCATTCATTCATTTCATCCATCCATCCATCCATCCATCCATTGTTCGTTCGTTTGGTCATCCATCCACCATCCATTCATCGTTTGTTCATTTGTTTGTTCATTCATTCATTTCATTTCATTTCATCCATCCATCGTCCGTTTGTTTGTTCATTCGTTTGTTCGTTTGTTCGTTCATTCGTTCGTTTGTTTGTTCATCCATCCATCCATCCATCACCCATCCATCATTCATTCGTTTGTTCATCCATCCATCCATCCATCCATCCATCGTTTGTTCATTTGTTTGCTCATTCATTTCATCCATCCATCCATCCATCCATCATTTGTTTGTTTGTTTTTGTTCATTCATTCGTTCGTTTGTTTGTTTGTTCATCCATCCATCCATCCATCCATCATTTGTTCGTTAATTTGTTCCATCCATCCATCCATCATTCACTCGTTCAACCATCCATCCATCCATCCATCCATCCATCCATCCTTTGTTTGTTTGTTTGTTCATTACATCCATCAGTCCTTCTTTTGTTCATTCATTTGTTCCACCCATCCTTCGTTTGTTCCATCCATCTATCGTTCATTTGTTCGTTCCATCCATCCATCATTCATTTGTTCGTACATTCATTCCATCCATCCATCCATCCATCCATCCTTCGCTTGTTTGTTCGTTTGTTACGTACATCCTTTGTTTGTTCATTCTTTGCATCCATCCATCCTTTGTTTGTTCGTTCATTCATTGCATCCTTCCTTCATTCATTCGTTCCATCCATCATCCATCCTTCATTTGTTTGTTTGTTTGTTCATTCCATCCATCCATCCATCCATCGTTCGTTTGTTTGTTCATCCATCCATCCATCCATCATCCATCCATTCATCCATCCATCCATCATTTGTGCGTTCATTTGTTTGTTCATTCATTCATTTCATCCATCCATCCATCATCCATCCATCCATCGTTCATTCGTTTGTTCATCCATCCATCCATCCATCCATCCATCGATCCATCGTTTGTTCATTTGTTTGCTAATTTGTTCATTTCATCCATCCATCCATCCATCGTTTGTTTGTTCGTCCATCCATCCATCCATCCATCCATCCATCATTTGTTCGTTCATTTGTTTGTTCATTCATTCATTTCATCCATCCATCTATCCATCCATCCATCGTTCGTTTGTTT